>MQRK01254990.1:8607-22640 GCA_001938485.1 Girardia tigrina
ATTGGAATTAGAAAAAAATAACAATGAGTTAAAGGTATATTCGAGAAATACTAGTACTAGTTATAATACTTTAAATATTTATAGAAATACATCCAAGAGTTTCAATTTGCATATGAAAAGGAATTAAAAGAAATAAAAGTGAAACTAAAAGAAATGGAAAATAAATATAACGAAGAACAAGTAAATTATTATTGAACATTTTATATTTTGAACAATATATTTTTAATGAGAAAAATATTGTATATTTGAAAGACAAAATTATTTACATAAAGTCTATAAAAATGATATAGAATAAATTCGTGATAGTAACTGGAACTATTTAGTTTCCATTAGATAATTTTATAATGGTTTATAAAATTTGATACTTATTCCAGAAATCGATTAATGATTCAAAATTGAAATACGAGAGTGAAAATAAAGAAATAAAAGAAAAACTAAAGCAAATAGAACATAAATTAATTGAAGAACAAGTAAATATTCCCTTAATTTTTATTTATTGAATATTTTTCGTTGCTGAATAAAAATAAAATTGTGTTGAAATATCGAAAGAAAAACGATAAATAATGAAGACGAATGAATATTAAAAATGCTCTTGTAAATATAGATAATTATAATTATTATTTTTAATGTAGAAAATATAATTATTATTAAATATAATAAAATATACCTTTACTATGATACGTGATAAACTACAACTAAAATTAAAAGTTAGAAATCTACTGAGACTTAAATTATTATATTATTATCAGTGTTTTACAATTGCTAATTTTTAAATTTGTTTATTTTTTATTCGTTAATACTCACATGTTTTTGATACTATTTAGTCAAAGATAAGAAATGATATTTCCTAAAACTCTTTCAATCATTTGTTAACTTCATCATTAACTACTCTCTTATAAACATTACTTTATAAACCGGTCCTCGTACTTTATTATATTATTCGAGCACAAAAGCATTCAATGTCCTAAGTTTTAAGTTCTCTATTTTTATCAGTGTAAAGAATGAAATACAGATCTATGTACTGCTCTGATTCATTATAGTGTTATTCCATTTTTAACAACCATTTGTATCAAACCCCTTTTAAAATTTTAAATTAAACTAATAAATCAATATTAAATGAAACTAACAATAACTATTGAATAGTTTATATTCGGATGAATTTTTTTTATTATTTTTAAATTTCATCCATTTCAAATTATATTTATAGGCAATATATTTGGATGGATCAACCGTCATCTTCAGGTCACTGATTAATAATTTAATTCACTTGTATATAAAGAGAAATGTAATTGATTGCATTAAATCGATATCCAGTCAAAAATTCTCAATAATCTGATTTAGATTACCGTTTGAACATTGAATTTCTAACAACACGACATAATTAACGCGATACTCTTTCCAGAGCATTGATATTCATAAAAATAGCAGAGCATAGTGTTAAAGTTATAATATCTTGAGTTTTTAATTTAACCATCATTAAAACGATGGTAGCCTAAACAGATGAAAAAAGTAAATCAGCAATATTCGATGAATTTGTTCAATTTAATGTTTTAAAGTTTCGATAGATAAACTAATAAAATATGCCAATAAAATCTAAATCCAGGAAACTTGGAAGAACTCTTCATTCATAATGTGACGTCCAGTAACACAGAATGATGATCATAAAATGTTAAAGACATGCCGATAATTATGTAATTGATAGAGAGTTGAATTATAAAATAATTGAAGATATTTTGGTAATGATGAATTTATTTGTATTGCTTGATGTGATTGAAGTTTGTGGTTTCTGCGATACAAAGAGAATGTCTGCGATATTTGGTGCCAGAGCGGGCGCAGCATGGATGCGGACTCCTTGGAGTTGAGGAATCATTGTTCTCTGGACAGGGGGAAGCAAATGCAATCTAAACTCACCGATTTTACTGGCCTGCTTCAAGCATTGATCTACCAGCATCTCGAACAAATCATTTTCATTATCCAAATTTATTTCTTCTGATCTTTGAACTTGGAGGAACAGCTCGTTTTTGTTTTTATTCATAGTGGTGACGTCCTTTTTATTGAAATCGAAGTTTCTCATTACGTCGATTATGGACTCCTTGTTTTCATCCTCTAAACATGATGTGCTCCAATTCCATCCTTTGAGAACCATCTCCGCGTTTTTTGCTTCCATTCGACAATTATCATTGAAATATTTCGTCACTTTCTCGAATTCATTTTCAGATGAATCATTGAAATAATACTACTTTTTCGCGTGCAACTTGATGCACAAGCCGAATCCACGCACTGTATACATCCATTCCGCTGTTTTGATGACCCTTGATTCAAAATGCCCATCTTTGCCGGTTTTCTTGTTCTTACACTGAATTGTTGTCGGTGACAATTTTAATTTGTTTGGCAACCATAGATCTAAATGTTCGGACGACAAATCATTGAATGAAAGTGTATTCATTTCTTTTTTTAAATGACCTTGATTGATTCACGTGTATGACTGGAATTTTTAAGTTCAAAAAATCAATAATGAGAGAACGAAATTTGAAAATTATTTTTTTGTTAATTTCAAGTACAGCTCACAAATTTTCTTTAATTAAGAACAACGCACACAAAAAATTGCACTCGACCAGCAACAATATTTTTATTTATTTTAAACAATCGCTAATTCAGATGAACCAAAGTTACAGACAAAATTTGAATGGGCCAATCACAAAGGCCGAAACACCAAATCAACAAAAATATTGGCCAATCAAACGGCCGAAATTCAGGTCATCTTCACACCACATGCTGTGATTTTTATTTAATTTAATTAATTTTTGTTTGTGCTTTTTTGGCATATTTTTAATTTAAATTATTTTTCTTAATTTTATTTATTTATTTTTTTTGTAAATTATTTTCTTCTAGTTAAAACGCAAAAATTGATAATACTTCAAATATTACAACGAACGTTAATAAAACGATGCCTAAAAATAGGAGGATTTGATAATCAAATCGCTCTTGTAAAACAGTAAAAAATAAAGAACAGTTTATTAGTTATAATCAATCAGTGATTATTCCTGAATAAAATATCACAGTAAACCGTCAGAAAATCGGACGCATGTATTGAATAAGAATGTCAGGATTTCATTGGACTTTGAATGATTTGGTTGGAGAGAATGAGCCGGAGATGGACCGAATTTAGAATACAGTACACAAAAGAAATAAGAAAGACTTAAATCCTGAATTTCTCTTTGTCGTATGCATATAAGACTGCTTCATCAACACTGTGCTACGTGAACCGGGATTTTTAATTCGGGATAGTCTGGGAAATCTCTGTGATTGTGATTAACGTTACTCTGGCTCATCATTTCTACTAGAGAGTTCATGTCCATGGTGCTGTCTATGATATAAAATTTAATATGATATAAAATATATTTTCAGAAATCACGTAGTGATTCAGAATTTAAATTTTAGAGTGAAAATAGAGAATGGAAAGAAAAACTATAGCAAATAGACAATAGGATCTATTTCTTTAACAACTGTAACAACGAATAACAAATCTGTAAAATTTATTTTTCAATACAAATACTTTTTAATAGATATTATTTAAACAAAAATACATCCGTATTTTTTTCATATTAAATATTCCATTTAATAAATATTTTATGAGTATTAACAATATCACAATTTGAATGTAAACATTTATTTACAACACAAACAAATTCTTCACAACAATTTTCAGAGGTCATCTTTCTTTGATTGATATAGTTTTTGTTAAGTATTCAAATCTAAAAAACAATGAATGGGAAAGATTTTAATATTAATTTTTAATTTCTTAAATTTTATTGGATGAAAATATATTATGTAATTTTTTAAATGAACATTAATTTTTAAAATATATTAAATTTAATAAGTTAAAATCGTTTACTAAAAATATTATTAAAATTCATAATTATAAAACTTTAATTAATTAGTACTTAAAATTAATATCATTAGATTCAAATAATCAATCAATAAACATATCAATCCCATCTGAGTAGGAGAGTCACAAATCAAAACAGCATGCAAACAGCAAACTTACAACATTCCAAATTATCCCTCACATCCCCCTCGATTTAAATGGCTTTAGCCATTCTACATTTCTTATTAGTATTTAAATGGCTTTAGCCATTCTACATTTCTTATTAGTATTTTACCATTATCGAGTTGCAATTCATAACTTCTTTCATATCTCTGTCTTATTATCATTGTAGGGCCAATATATCGGTCGTTTTCTTTTGATGCATGTTCTCTCTTTATCAATACCTGGTCTCCAACCTTAAAAATTCATCTTGTTTCTGGAGCTTTTTCTTCTTTTCCAATTTGGTTTCTTTTATCTCCTTTATTTTTCCACCAATGTCTTAATTTCCTACCAAATATCATTTCTGCTGGTGAGATACCTGTCGTAGCTTGAATGGTACTATTCATCATAAATTCTATTTCTTTCAATACTTCCGTCCAATCTCTATGCGTTCCATCCTTTATTCTGATATTAAGAGCATCTCTAATTGTTCTAAATTGTCGTTCTATAATTAAATTTGGTTTAAAATACTTCTATAAATTAAAATATAGAAGTATAAAATATAGAAGTATAATTTAAAATACTTCTTTGGAATAAAATACTTCTATCTTAAACTTCTTCAGTGTTTCTTTAAATAGTTCTGATTCAAATGTTTTGCCTCTATTCACATGGATTTCTTTAGGTGGTCCATATTTATATATCCATCTATCCAGCAATATTTTTTGTATCGTCTTCTCGTCTTGGTGGGCAACTGCATTCAGGATAATATATCGGCTAAATTGATCAATTATCGCCAAAATATACTGGTATCCATTAAGATTTCTCTTGAATGGACCACAAAAGTCAATATATATCTTCTGAAAAGGTTCATCTACAAATTGCTTAATATGTCTTTATTTTGTTTTCGCAGTTAGTGTTTTTCGCTTTTGGCACTTTATGCAATATTAACAACATCAATATGAGGTTTACAGCATTTATTAATACCACAAGCGCACTCTCTATTTGACATCTCTCTTGATCAATATATTTCTGAGTTCAAACTAATTATTATCAATAAATGAAAATATGTTAATAAAAATTATTAATTATAAAGAACCTAATTGATTGAAATTAAATCTAAACATTTTTTAAAAAAAAGAACATATTAAATTAATATATTAAAATTTTAAATTACAGTGTTTTTCGATCAACTAAGTCGTTGCTGCAACAATTAAGTCAATGTTATATTGATAAAGTCAAAAAAAAACAAACGACGAAAATTTTTCAAGTTAAATACTTTGCAAGATTTGCTGACATATTTGAATATATCAAATGTTCAATAATAACCGTTGCAACCAGATATTATAATCTCAAAATATGCGAAACTTATTTTACTTTTTAACTGTGATTCTTTAACTGAAGTCTTTAATGGTTGATAAGTTTGTTTAGCTGGAGAAGGTGAGACAAAATCGTTGAGGAAAATTGACGATCGATCAAAAGAATATGTTTGTAGTTTAGAATGAAAACTTTATTTTCATCCTGAAGGATGCAAAAAAACGGTTGAGGAGTTTGGTTATATGTTTTCCAAATGACTGCAAATGAATACTGTAAAAGTTTTCATTACACGATTATAAATGCCCGTCCTGTTCCAGTACACAAAATACAGAGAAGAAAATTGAAGCTCGATTTATTTATGCCTAAGAATTTCGTCGACTAGAACAAGCATTTCTTTGTGTCTTTTGAGTTTTTGGACTAAGTTAGTTTTAAGATATACACGGTCAAAAAAAAGGAAGGTTGTGGGCTATAATACTCGAACAACCATAGTATGCATTCAAGAAGTTGTAATATCTCGGTTGTAGCAGTTATGAACATAAATGAATGACCATCTCACAAGGTAGATGTTCACGCTTATTATGAAAGTTTTCAATGTTATTTAAATGAATTCAGAAAAAAGCGTGAGATTGTAGAATTATTTCACTTATTTTAATTCTTGACAATACAAAAATTCATCACTATCGTAATCCTCATTCTAACGATTTTTTTAATACACTCTTTATATTTTCCGTTCTGAATCCAATTGAGAATTTCTTTTGTAATTTGAAAAATTTTTGATTAGAAATGAGTGTGTTAGTGAATCACAGTTTAAAATAAGTTTCGCATATTTTGAAATTATAATATCTGGTTGCAACGGTTATTATCGAACATTTGATATATTCAAATATGTCAGCAAATCTTGCAAAGTATTTAACTTGAAAAATTTTCGTCGTTTGTTTTTTTTTACTTTATCAATATAACATTGACTTAATTGATTACAACATTGACTTAATTGTTGCAGCAACGACTTAGTTGATCGAAAAACACTGTACATTAAAAAATAAATAATACATTCAATAATTATTTTAAATCTTTTTACTTTAAAATTAAATTAAATCATTTATAATTAGTAGGAATCAAAGAAAATATCAATCATCCACCTATGTAGGAGAGGCACAATCCGAATTCAACATACAACATGCACAATATCAACACACAATTCAAAACATTCCTCACATCCCCTCGGATTAAATGGCTTTAGTCATTCAACAAAGTCATTTTAATCAAAGTTCTACCATCTTCGAGCTGTAACTCGTAACTCCTTTCGTGATTTCGTTTCAACACAATTGCCAGACCCTTGTAACGGTCGTCTTCTAATGATATATTTTCTTTTTTTATCAACACTCCGTCTCCAATTTCAAAAACTCTTCTTGTCTCCACATTTTGTTCGACATTAACTTGGTTTCCGTTAGTTTCTTTATTGTTCTTCCACCAATGTCTTAATCGTCTCCCAAATATTATTTCATCCAGTGAAACACCTGTCGTAGCTTGAACTGTACTATTCAACATAAATTCTATTTCCGACAAAACTTCTGTCCAATCGCTGTGGTCTCAGTCCTTCATTCTAATATTTATAGCATCTCTAATTGTTCGAAATTGTCTTTCCACTATCCCATTTGCATTATGATGATATGGACTTGAATAGATTATCTCGACTTTGAACCTTTTAACTGTATCTTTGAACAAAGCCGATTCATTTTTTTTCGTCTATCAACATGGATTTCCTTTGGAGGTCCAAATTTCCATATCCATCTGTCCAATATTACTCTACGAACTGTTTTTTCATCTTGACTAGCAACTGCATTCAGGCTAATATATCTACTGAATTGGTTTACTATTGCAAGTACGTATTGATATCCGTTTATGTTTCTTTGAATGGTCGACAGAAGTTCATGTATATTTTCTGGAAAGGTTCATCTGCCGACAATTTTATATGTTTTTCTTTCGTTTTCGCTGTTAATGTCTTTGTTTTTTGACAATTTAAACAACTTTGGACTATTTCTTTATTGAAATTCGTCATTTTCCATGTCAAAATCTTCTCGAAGATAGTTATAGACTTTTTTACTACCAGCATGGCATAAAAGCTTGTGCATCTCTTCAATAAAATCTGTTCGTTTTTCTTTTGGAATCCAGTATTTATTGTCCTGAGTTGCCACGATGTNATTTTTTAGTGTCCATTTCCTCGTTTTCCCTTTTCTGATATCTTCAACAATTTGTTTTATTTCTTCATTATTCTTTTGCCATTTGAAACTCTCTGACTCTTCATTCAATGCATGAATTCTCGTCTTGGTCTTTTCTTTCTTGGCTTCTTCATGCATCGTCTGACATTGGCTACACAATTCGCAAGAATTTCTAGACATCGCGTCAGCATTTGAATGTTTCTCACTTTTCCGATATTCTATTTTCATGTCAAGACCACTAAGAAAATTTTTCCATGTTTGAAACTGTGGTGTAATAGCGTTTTTCGTAGTCATCATAAAAGTGATAGCTTTATGATCCGTTCGTAAAAAAAATCTTTTCCCATACAAAAAATGTTTAAAATATTGAGCGAAATAATAAATTGCAAGCAGTTCTTTCCATGTAATGCAATAACCAAGTTCATGTTTATTCATTTTATGGGAACCATATGCAATTACTCTTTCTCTTCCACATATGTTTTTTCTGTGATAGTACCGCTCCTATTATATCAAAACTTGCATCTGTATCGAGTATAAAGTCTTTTGAAAAATCTGGGTATGCCAAATTAGTGTCTTAATCATTCTTTCTTTTAATTTTTGAAAAGCTTCATCACATTCTTCAGTTCAAATCAGTTTTTTTTATCATTGCTCTTACCACATAAGCCTTCTAAAACCTTTATATATCTAGCGTAATCCTTTATGAATTTCCTGTAGTAATTCGTCAAACCCAAAAAGCTTCTTAAATGTTTGATACATGATGGGTTTTGAAATTTTCTAATTGCATCATTCTTTATTCTATCTCTCAATACCTTCTTTACTTATGACATATCCTAAAAATTTCGTTTTTTTCTACTAGGAATCGACATTTCTCTGGATTTATTTTCAAGTCGGATTCTTTAATTTTCTCAAATACGTTATGTCTTCTTTGAAGATGTTCTACTCTATCTTTTGCAAAAATCAAAATATCATCCAAATATACGACTGCTTCTTTCCAATTCAAATCTCCTAGAACTTTCACCATTAATTCTTGAAAGGTAGCTGGAGCCACTGCAATTCCAAAAGGCATTCTTTTAAAACAATATTGGCCATTCTTTGTTGAAAACGCAGTTTTAATCTTTGAATCTTCTTCTAATTCAACCTGATAATATGCATTTCCCAGATCGATCGTACTAAAATATTTTGCTCCATTCAAAGTGTTTAACATGTAATCCACATTTGGCAAGGGAAATGCCGGTCTTACCGTAATTTTAATTAACTGTCTATAATCGATGTCTTGTTTCTCTTTTTTCCATACACACACCAGAGGGAAGTTCCATGGAGAACTACACTTTTTAATTATACCGTTTTCTTTAAAATTTCTATTGACATCATCTAGTTTCTCTTCAAAATGTTTTGGTAGTCGATAAGGCTTCACTAAGACTGGTTCTCCACGAGTTTCTATTTTGTGTTTCGTTAAGGAGGTTTTNNNNACATCCCACTTGTCAGCCATGAATATTGATTTATATTCTGTTAATAGTCTCATTAGTTCGTTGTCAACTTTGGTGTTAAATATTTCTTTAATTCTCTTTAGTCTGTCATCATCTTTTGGACTATCTCTATTCATCCATATGTCACTTGAATCTCGTTTGCACCTCATACTGCTTATACTTACTCATTTGTACTGAAGCACTTCGCGGATACGCAGTCAAACGAATACCACAAATGTACAATTACAAGAAACTGATATATTTCTTTACCTCTGCAAGGTTGAACGGATTGTCAATTGATGACAGTTCACATGTATTTAAATTATAAAAATGTTAATTTTATGAAAGGTTAATTTACATTTTCAAAATTGTAACATAATTTTATCTAACATTAAAACTTATAAATATTATTTGTGAAAGATGTAATCAATAAATGCCGCCTAATGAATAGAAAGTGTACTTTCCCGTAGACCCCCATTTACAACTCGTAGACCCCCATTTTATCTTCTCACTGTCGTAGACAACCTGCAAGTCGAAATCGACCCCAGGGGGTCTATATAGACCACTTTGGGAATCGTTGATATTGAGACATATGCCAATGCTCAGATTTTTTTGGGTTAGCATTCTCGGAAATGTGTAACTATTTGTTGATAGACGAAGCGAAAATTCTTTAGGGGAATGCAACAGAAGAGGGTAAGAAACCAATGTCAGATGTAGAATCCAAAAATTGGTTCCAGAAAAAATTTATTAAGAAAGTACAGCTGTTCGAAAAATTGGACAAACTAAGCCAAATTTGTCAAGGTGAGAATGAAAGATTCATAACATTCGAATTAAGGGTTCTTAAAACAATTGAACATTTTAAGAAACACAGCGATGAATAAATTTTGAATGAACTTTTGAAAAAGCGGATAAACTCTCAAGTTCTGAAGGATCGATTTGTTTTCAAACCTAACATCTCGGTGGACGAAATAGAGCGGAAGCTAAGATTTATGAGGACAACATATCAAAAGAAGAAAGAAATGATATTTTAGCCATCAAATCATCGTATGCATAAATGGCAAAGAAAGACAAACATTAATTTAGAAGATATGAGAATCCGGAACATAGAAGAAATACAGCTAGATTGGATGAAACAAATCGATATTGAGAACGGAACGTAGAATAAGCTCAGAAAGATTTAATATAAGTAATGAGGGAGCATCCAGTAGAATGTCAGAAGATAAACAACAATATAATCGCTTGGTACGAAGCCAGGAAGTTATATTGAAAAATAGAGACTTCTGACTCTAGAAGAGAAGCATTTAACCAGAGGGGATTGTTATTGCTGTGGAAAACATGGGCATTTGAGGAAAGATATCTCTTTAGATAATCGTTGTTTAATCTGTGGAAAAAGTGGACATGGGTTCAGAAACTGTAATCATATTAAGAAAGTTAATTTAGTATGCATCAAAGATGTGCACAATGAAGAAAACGTGGATATGATACCATATAAAGATGAATATGAAGATGATTTAAACGCCAGAGACTCCATGCTGAGCATTTCGTCTGTGGAGTTGGCATAAAATATCCAAAAATCTAATTGCAGAGATAGTAGAGGGATCAGATGGTAGATGGTGGAACGATGTTAAGCTGACCAATCACAATGTATTAATGTTGTAGAATAGTGGAGTGGGTGTTTCAGTTATTAGTGAGAAGGTTTGGTTGGAAATCGGACAACCCAGATTAGAAAAGAGCTCAATTATACTAAATGGAGCGTTTTCAGAAGGCCATAAGTGTTTAGGAAAAATGACAGTGAAGTTGAAATGGAAAGAAGAGTGCCATGTGGTAGATTTTTTAGTGGTGAAAGCAATCCGACCGGCATTCATTGGAGGTGTTAATGTCATGCATATATTCGGAATTAAACTTGAAAAAACTACCAAGAATTCAGTTGTGATAGTAGAGAAAGATATGAAACTGCAAAAGCAAAACAAAACTGACTTATCAGAATCATCAATAAAAAATTTTTTAAAACCGATTGAATTTCTGTTATATAAAGAATGACAGATTGACTTTTGTGAAAACAGTTTTTGTATAAAATATGTCTTTTGATATAAGGTGTTATGAAAAAGATAAAATATTGAATAATTAGTATTAGAGGGAATACGATTAACATTTGAATAATTTTCCTCTGAAATTTGTATTGAAGTAAAATTTGTAATTTATCTCTAATCTCCATACCGACACGTGTTCAGTAAAGATGTCCGAACCTAACACATGACACATTATGTTTTACTTGCTTTTATTTTGGGACTTTAATTGCAACATATTTACTTTTAGATATCAACTCTTATATAAAGATTAAATTACGACAATAAAAAATTCTTTTCAATAAATGAATCAAAAATATGTTTTAAAAATATTTATTTATATAAAATTACACATTTTTATAATAGCAATTTAAAGTTGACAGTTAATGATTAATGTCGTATTAAAATACGAGAAGGAAAACAAAGAAATAAATTTGAAGATAGAAGAAATATAAAGTATATGAGATAAGGAAAAGTAATGACTANTTCGTTATTGATTATTTGAAAATTGATATCAATAGTAAGCCTCTTCTAGCTGTGCGATTATTGTGTATCCATAGTAACCTCAGATTTTCAACATTGACCCACATGGTAGTGAATCGTACACTTATTCAAGGCTTTCCTTAATCATAATATTTTTTTATAATTGATTAAATATGTGTTATATAAAAAATAAAATGAAAAGAGATTTTATTTTTCAAAATAAATAAAAATGATGAAATTCTTAAAAATTAATATTTGTACAAATAATTCGTTATTTTTGAAAGCAGTCTTTATTCAAATGAAAATCTGGTTTTGTAATAAATTAAAAAAATTGTGTTAATTTCAGAAAGTTTGTGAAAATTCCAAATTAAAATGTGAGATCAGTCACAGAGAATTTCAAGAAAAACTTATCGAAATGGAAGATAAAATAAATCAAGTAAATGTTTTATGTTACTTCTTTACTGATAAGATGTTTTGTGTAGACGGAAATTAACGATCGACTAAAAACTGATATGAAAACACTGGATGAAAAAATAGAATTCATTACAAAAGATTTATTGGAAATTAAAGTAAATAATAATTATCATTATGAGGAGTTAATTAAAATTTTAAAATCGCAAAATAATTAATTAATTTTTTAATTTCAACAAAAATTACATAATTACATAAAGTGTAAAAAATACATAAAGTTTATTGAATTTCTATAAAAATCTTTTCCTAAAAATATTTATTAAAAATATATAATAACATATCAATCCCATCTAAGTAGGAGAGTCACAAATCTAAACAGCATGCAAACAACAAACTTAAAACATTCCGAATTTTCCCTCACAAATGCTAAAATTAATTTCGCAAACTATTTATTTTTTCTTTTAATTTTAAGATATAACTGTAAAAATACTTTTCACATAAAATTTCCATTTTTACATTACTTTTCTAGAACTTATGTAAATTAATTATTTTTATATATTTTAATTATAAATATAAGTTTACGTTTTAAATATTCAAAAATTTAATTTCACTAAATAACCCCCAACATCCCCCTCGTTTTTAAAATTTTTGAATATTTTAACATTTTGAATAATTTGTGTACCATTTTTATCCTCCAACTTGTAAATTTTTTCGTGAATCATTTCTATAATTTCATATGGGCCTTCGAATCTACCTTCTCTTTTTGTTCTATTCCCCTTCGTATCCAGACCTTTTCGCCAAAATTAAAAATTCTTCGCGTCACATTTTCCTCTGGTTTGCTTTTTTTCTTTTAATCTGAATCTGGTATCCTCCCGGTTTATTTTGTTTTTATCATACCACTTTGTCTATCTATTGACTTCCGAAATAAGACTTCTGTGGGACTGCACCCTATCGTCTTTTGTTTTGTTGCATTTAGAGCAAATTCCACTTCCGGTAGTATGTCTGCCAAACTTTTAGCATTTCTCTCTTCCAAACTTGCCTGTATGAATTCTCGTATTGTCCGAAACTGCCTTTCAATTATTCCATTTGTGTTATGGTGATATCGACTAGAGAAAATTAATTTTATACCTTTTGATTCCAACATTTCTTTTACTTTTTGCTTCGAAACATTTCACGCAGTCTAATGGATCTCTTTTGGTGCTCAAAATTTTAGTATCCATTTTTGTAATATCATTTGTACTATTGTTGCTTCATCTTGTCTTTTAATTGCTGTCAAGCTCATATATTTACTGAAATGATCTATTATTCCCAAGATGTATCTTTCTTTTCTTACTATCTCATTCCATGGTCCGCAGACGTCTATATAAACTTTCTTAAATATTTCTGACATTTTTTTAAAGTTTATTTTCTGTTAAGTAATATTACTTTTAGATTTTTAAAATTTATTTTACTTAATCTTGATTAAAAAAGTATTATAAAAAGAAAATTTATAAATTCGATAACCTAATTTATTTTATTTGAGAATTAAAATTTTCATATTACGATTTTAAACATTTCAAAAACTTTCTTTAAAAAATTAAATCATTAAGTTTTTTTGGACAAAAATATTTTGTTCTTTAAAAATTAAAAAAACGAATTAAAACTTTTAACGACAATTAAATACAATAAACATTATGATTTTAAATAGTGATACAAAATATATGAAAATCTTCTTTACAATATTCTTTAACTTCGAAAATGATATTTTAATTGTGAATTTTTAAAACTTAATTTTTATAAAAATTTGTCTCAATTTAATTAAAATATTATCTGATTAATTAGTCGAACATTATTTTTAATTTATCTAAAATATGAATATGATTTTTAAAAAATATCAAAAATTTAAAGTTCACCCCAACACCTACCACCTCTTTTGCCGTTTTCTTTTCTTTATGTCAAAGTTGTACCTCAGATATTCGTATACTTTTTTCTTCTTCCGTATAGCACAAAAATCTGTGTTTGTATGATGAGATCATTTCTTTTCTCTTCTGGTACCCATTCTTTTATACCT
>MQRK01254992.1:0-14669 GCA_001938485.1 Girardia tigrina
TAAATTAACAGGAAAATTATTTTTAGAAATGTGAATTGTTATAGTAATAAATTTTTGGTGGTGTTAAATTATGGCTTTAGAATGTGATAATAATGAAAGTGGCATAAACGCTACTTACAATACAAATTAAATAATTATTATTATATTTGTTATTTTGATTATTAATATTTATTTTTATATTATTTTTATATTAATGATGATAGACTATTTTTATAGAAACAAAAAACTATCATCAGAATATATTGGTATTAATTTCAAAGGATCAACCGACATCATCAGACTGAATTAACAATGATATACTCGCGTTTATATATCAAATCAATGTTTATGTAATCATTATGTCATTTAAATCATGAAAATACTTTCAATAAAGTTGAAGAGGATGGTATTTGGACATTGATTGTTAGGTAGGGATGTGCCGGATTTGATTTTTTGAAATCCGGCCGGAGCCGGATTTAGCCGGTTTTAAGAAAATGAAATCCGGCTCGATTTGGATAATCTCGATTCTTGTCGGATAGAGAGCTTCGAATCAAAAATCCGGATTTGTGACGAGTTTAAGTTAGTAGCTACTTATGCTACTTAACCCTTTCCTGTCTGAATAAAGAATTAAATTGGCATCCTTAAATCACTTTTACAACTTTGAAATGATAAAAACAAAATGGCGTTTGATAAAACATGTGTAAGAATAATTTGTATATTCGTCTATTGATCAAAAATAAAAATATTATTTGTATTTTTCCATAGATTCCTATAAAATATTAAAATGAAACATGATTCCATATGACATCAATAGTCAGGAAAGGGTTAAAGTAAATTTTTAACAATAGCTGGAAATTGTACCTATTAGAAAAATGAATTGCAAATAAAAAATAACTGCTGATAATTATTTTAAATATTTTATTAAAATTTGAACAAAGAAACATATCAATACAAGCATAAATGAAAAAAAATATTTTTTTAATTTCTTATTAAATCAGAATTGTACATCAAAAAAATTAGTCTTGGAGCATTTTCTGCTGTGATCACTGATTACTTCACCTGCAACAATAAATAATCGTTCAGATGGTACACTAGTCGGAGGTGATCCCAGCTATACTCGAGCTACTTTTGCTACACTAGGAAATATCTGTTTATAATATTTCCACCATTTCAGTGGACCTTCTGTCCGTGAGACCACGGGTTCAGACAGGCACTGGCATAATTCTAACTAAACGGTGTTGACTGGACGATCTCATCAATACAGTCCCAAAGCATAGAGGGACTCTCTCTATCCGTGATTTATTAGTCAGTGGTTTAAGAGAATGGTGTTAGAGGACGAAATCAACGTAGAACCTGTTGAATGAACATTCTCAATAGTATTAAAAGACAGCAGTACACTGGCATTTACCGCCGTCATATTGGACAAAATGCAATTTACGATTTTGAAATTCAATTGTTATTCTTTGAAATACAATTGATTATTGAAAAAAATTAATAGATGCACTTGAATTGTTTATTTTTTATTAACGTTGACTAAATTTAGGAAATATATACTGTCAAACTAAGTTATATCGAATCGGATTCTGGCACATCTCTAATTTTAGGATCCAAATACCCAGTTGGAGTGATCGATTTACTACTGTTGGGTATTCAATGAAATTAACCTTTTAACTCTCTTGAGTTTTATAGTATCGACACGTGATCTGACTTTGAGTTCAGAAGGTTCTTCCAACTTTTTGTATACTTTTAACAGTTATTCCTCTCTTGAGGATCATCACGAAATTCAATCTCGAAAGAGATTCTTTAAATTTGTTTTCTCAAATATTCTCGCATGAGAATTTAACAATTAACTTCTCGTTAAAATAAATAACAGACGGTCAATTCTAGAAAACTTTATTGAGTAAATAAAATTGACGAATATTCACAATGGAAGGATATAACAATGGAGAATCTCGTTTAATTCTCTATACTTTTCTTGGAATGACTGTTATACTGCCTCACATATATTATGTAATCTGTTAAGATATAATAAAATGAAATAATTAATAATTGTATAATTAAATAAATAATTAAAAATAAAAAAATAAAGTTTATTGATTGAAATTCAATCAAATCAAATTTAATTAAATCAGTTTGAATCATTTAAATCAAATTTAATCATTTATTTGTCAAATAATTCATTCAATTATTAATTTATTCTTTATTTATTTTTTATTCATTTATGTAACAATTGATTTATTGATTCACTAATTTTTCTTATTTATTCATTCTTAAATTAGTTCATTCATTCATTAAATAATTAATTTATTTATTCAATCATTGAATAAATAAATTAATGAATCAATAAATCAATTATTGCATAAATGAATAAAAAGTAAATAATAAATTAATTATTGAATGATTTATTAAATAAATTATTTAATAAATAAATGATTAAATAAAAGAATAATTATATAATTAAATAAATAATTAAAAATAAAAAAATAAAGTAATTAAATAAATAATTAATCTTAAATAATTAAATAAATAAATCTTCACAGATTACATGATATGTTGGGTGCAGTATAACAGTCGTTCCTTTTTTTAAATTATATTAAAAAATTAACAATTATACAAATAATTTATTTAAAAAAAATTAAATTAAAAAATTATTTTTCCTTTTGAAAACCATAAATCATTTTCCCATTTTTGAGATTTTTTTTACATTTCCTGTCATGTAATATTTTAATTAAGGTGCTATTGCACCAATTTAACGATGCGCTTGCATCATGTTTTTTTCCTCGGTGCGCTTGTACCTATGAATGCAAATGGCAAAAATGCATTTACAAAATTTTGATTGAAAAATTTCCATCATTTTTTAATTTTTATTTCAAAAAGTAAGTTTATTAATATTTCAATTATAATAGTAATGTAAATTATAATAATCAAAATAATAATTATTGTTGGGAGCGTTCATAAAATATAAAATTTTTGAATCTTATCAAATTATTAAATAAACAATTACATTCCGTAAAATATTGTTATAAATATGTTAAAATAGATTTTCAGAAATTTAAAGTAAAAAATTAATTTAAGTAAGAAATTAAATAAATTTTACGGTGGGTTATTAAAAGATCTATGTAAAGATTTATTATAAATTAAAAAAAGTTAATTTCAAATCTGATGAAAATATTTAATTGAAATAAAATAAAAAGTAATTTAAAGTTATTATTTTATTTGTGAAATAAAAGTAAACTAAATCATTTTGGTAACTTTTAAACCAAAGTAAATTAAAAATGTGGTTATAATTTTATTTTGGGAAATGGTTATTGGAATTAAAAATTAATTGTAAAACCTTTAAATCGACTTAATTGAAAAATGCGATTTTAATTTTATTTTGGAAAATGTAATTGAGAAACATGTAAATTTAAATGTACCATAAAATTGAAAAATTAATAAAAGACGCAACGAAATCTTTGTGACAAAATTTTAATTCACTATAATTTTTTATTATAAAGAATATAGAATTTTAATTTGTAAAAAATATACTAATCATATTTTTATTTATATCTATTTTTATTTATATTGGTTGTGTAAATTGAAAGTGCATAAGTTCCTCAAAAATATTTGTTTAAAAAATTCAAATTGTTATAGAAATAAATTTTTGTGTTCATGATAATGTCTTTTGATCAAGAACTCAATAATTATAATTATAATAATAGTACAAATAATAATAATAATATCAATTATAATGATAATAATATAATAATAATGCTTAAAATAAATATAATAATAAAATTAATAAGGATAAATTAGATGTTCGTCGAAATATGATTAAAGGTCTTATTTTTCGGTCATGGGCTCTTTCATCTACATATAAAGGATAAAATGACAGCCTTAATAAATTAAACAAATTATTATATGATAACGGATATTCAAAATCGATAGTAGAGAAATTAACAAAGGAAACTATTGATAAATTAATTGACAAAAAAAGTAATACTAAAATTTTAGATGTTCAATATCAAGAGCAATCTTGCAACACTGGTGATAAAAGTTTGGGAATTGGTTATGTGTTAACTGTGCCGTATTCAGAGGGGCTTAAAATATTTAAAAATTCTATTTTGAAAGCGTTAGATAATGCAATAAGTTTAATCCCACACCCAGAAAATTGAAAGCATGTTCGGCAATAAATCTCCAACGCCATTGTGATTGTTTTCGGATCTCATTTACCAATATACATGTAATGGGTGTAACGCCACATACATTGGAGAGACTTCGCGTCATCTCTGTAAGAGAATCCAGGAACACAGTCGCAATGAAGGTGGAAGTAACATTGCAGGACATAGAAGACATTGTAAAGGAGATGTAACTTCACAACACTTTAAAATTCTGTGAACTCAATTTAAAAATTATCGGGAGAGAGTGATATGTGAAGCGTTATATATAAGATCTTTGGATCCTAAAATTAACGTTCAAACTGCACTCTCTACAACTTTGTTGAGAGTTTTTAAATGATGTACTGATTACGTATTGATTGCACAATCATTAACTGCACTATATAAGTAAATTTCGTTTGAAAAATTATTTGTTCTGACGATGACGGTTAAACCGTCGAAATTAATAAAATTAATAAGGATAAATTAGATATCAGTAATAATAATATGAATATTTAAATAATAATTTTGAAGATAATAATGGTAATTACATTGATAATTAATAATAAATGATGAATAAAATAATGATAATAAAGTAATTTTTATTTATTTTTTAACAATAATCATAGTAAAAAAATAATATTAACGCCAATAAGGATCTTTTCCCTCCAAAATCAGGAGCACCCCATAATGAATGGGTCACTGAGGAAGAAGGAAAAATTCGACTAAAGGGAAATATAATAATTATAATAATTTATATTAATGATAAAAATAATTATAATAATTAATTATAAAATTATATTAATTTTAAATAATTGATGATAGTAATATTAATAATAGCGATAGTAATGATAATAATACCAGTAATAAAGTAATAACAATAATATGACAATAATAATGATACTTTTTTCAAGTCAAAATAATAATAGTATTTATAAAAGTAGTAATAATTAATAAAAATAATACTACTAAATTTGTTTTTATATTTTTAAATATTTTGAATTTAATTATTTTATATCCCTAATAAATTTCTCGCGTCCCTCAGCGTTAGCTCAAACAACTTAGCTCAAACAAACATCCACTTTCAATAATCAGATTTTAGAAAATGGAGAATATTTAATTGATTATGGCATCTTTCCTTCTCAGAAAAATATAGTTGATGTTAAAATACAAGAAAAAAGTCTTGAATTAAAATTGGAATTCGAAACAGAAACAAGTATAAAAGAAATTACATTAGTAGAGGAAAATGGACATTCCCCTCACAAGACCCTCACAGGGGGGAAGCCGTTGCCATGGCAACTGTCGCGGTTACCATAGCAACGGTTCCGGTTCACTTGGAAACGCTTCTGATTGGTTCCAGGTACCCTAGCAACGGTTCAGATCCCCCTAGCCTAGGCAGCAACGGTTCCGGTTCATTTGGCAACGGCAACCAAAGGACGTTTTTCATTGGCAACGGATACAGTGATTCAAGGCCGTTGTAACCATAGTAACGGTTTCAGTATCCATAGCAACCGAAACCCTATCACTAAGGACCGTAGAAAAAGTGGTAATCGATCACTGCACAGTATCCAGATGTGCTAATCGATAGTGCACATTTCTAATGTGCTAGCACAGTGCTTTTTAAGTTGCACATGTGCAAAAGTGTAAAAATCAAAACATAAAATTTTTTAAAAGTACCAGTGTCAAAAATCAATATCATGTGTTTGATGCACATTTTGATTCTCTATCTGAATGTGCAATTAGAAATTTCATATATTGATTAAATTTCCTTATAATTAGCATAATGTGTAAATTTACACAAAGTGCACATCGATTTTAAAAGTACAAGGAAGCAGAATATCCAAAAATTGCTGATACACTTGAATAGTAACCCACATACGTACATTCAGATTCTATATCAAAATTTCCAAAAAAAGTACTGATAAATAGATTTTGTCGAACATTTCTGAAATTATCAAAAAAGTGCTCAAAAATCTATTTTTTCGTATATATCTGAAACCCATATGATATGTGTATATTGTTTACCATCAAACAATACCTCATGAATCTCATAATGTACACAAGTATAATTACAAGTACCTGGGTTACCGTAACCATGATACATAACGTAATAAAAACAGTCGAAAACACATTAGAAACCATCATCGCTACATAAAACCATGAAAAACACCTTAAAAATCATGGAAAACATGTAAAAACCATCAAAATTACACAAAAAAGTGCAAAAATCAATACTTCACTTGTTAGGGTTAGGGTTAGGGCTTAAGGTTAAGGTGGCTACACGGAAACCTATAAGAGCTGAAACCACTACTGCAGGAGAAATGGAAGCGAAGGAAAGAATGCATTCAGAATACATGTGAAAGAAAATATTCGACGTGGAAGGCTGCAAGACTGAACACCTTGCGGCATCTCAGGAAATGTAAAAGAGAGAGGATTGATGGAATTGGACAAGAAATAGAAGAAATTCTCAACAGATAATGTATGGGCTAGACTTCTGAGTTATACACGGAGCTCAGAGTCCTCTGCAATAGCGAAATGAAGGAATCCTCTCTATGTACTGTACAAAGCAGTGTGAAGGACGAAGTATTAGCAGAGCATTTCTCATTTCCTATTTAATAATGCGTTCCAAAATTGTGATCCATGATAATTTTGCGAAGCCGTTCTTGAAAAATCGTTAAAAGTCGAGATAGAAATGATGTGAAAAAATAATTAAAATAAATGAATCCTTTTTATTACTATTTATTTCTGCATTAAGTTATAAATTGTTTCAAGAATTCATCAAACTTTTGACGATTATATCGACAAAAATAAGATTCTATGTCAACCGTATATCAGATACACAATAAATACATCTGAAAACAAATTTTAGACTATCGGGTAGTTGATTGAAATCAAAATTAATAAGCCTATAAATATTTATTTTTGGTTATTTAATTTCGGAAGTCAAACCGTCATTAAAAGTACAAATGATTTTTACGGTGACCAGACAATTGCGGAAAGACAATTGCGTACATAAAAATTGCGTAAAGGAGAATTGTGTAGAGATTTTTCCATTAAACAATTTAGTTTAGAATGCAATCGAAAGAAAGCTTTGACAAAGATTGTCTTAAGGATAATCCAAATTTTTGTGTAAATAAAAATATGAAAAGTCAAATTGGTGTCTTTAATAATGACAAAGTGAGATTGGCTCACCGCAGGAAAATACGGAAAGAGGATCAAACTCGATTATCCGGTTGCTCTAAAAATTCTGAAAACAAAAGAATCGAATAATGATAAATTAAAAATTGATTTTTAAAATTTCCAAATTATATTAACAAAGTTATCGAAGAAATGCGAAAGAATAAAGTAAGCGAATTCGAGAATGAGCGGAACATAGAGCAAGTCAAAGGGAATATCGAAAGAAACGTCAGAGAAACTAAAGAGTTGGAAAAAACAATTCCAGAGTTAATTCCAAAGCTTAATTCAATTTCTTCTTTGTTTGGAGGAGACGAGTTCAATAATTTGTGTACGAGAGTAGCTGAGTTGGAAGATTATTTGGATGTGGAGGACGGCGTGTTTCTGTGGCACACTGGAGTGATAGATAGGCTAGAGAGTTTATGCAATAAAAATTACTTTTATGACAGAGATAATTTATATAAATTAGGATTAAAATTGGAAAATAGTCAAAGTAGTGTAAAGATTTGGTAAATCGTCTATAACAAAAATGATAATCGTTGCAGGGACTGGCCTTTCAAGGCCAATGTAAACGTTCGGATCGCTCACAAGTTTTATAGAAGTAAAAATCTGAGTTTATCTAATAATTGCAACGCAATCAACCAAGAATTAAAAGATATCATCAAAGTCGTCCTTTTATATTTTCGAAGTCTGATTTGCGGAATATTGGAATACCGACGAACGAATTGGTTTGCGTCGTCGAATGCGACTTAGACCTTCTATAACCAAACGGAACATTCACATCATATAGTACAGAGATGATGAATTATATTCCAAATATTTGGTTTTCTTCTAAATGCGATCTTTATTTTCTTTTTTTATGGCTGTATCTTTTTTAACATTAATATCAGTTGAAACCTTTAATATTCATTTTTTTCACTCATTTATATCAAATATTTTAACATTTTAAAATTATACTATTTTCATACAAACATAATAATTAATTTATTATTGATAAAATAGTTTAAACTGTTAAAGTATGCATTTAGAAGTGTACCTGCGTCGACAAATAATAATAGAAAGCAGACATGGGTACTTGAAAGTATGACCTTTAACGGTGGAATGCCACCATGAGCTGGGTCTTTATATACATGGTCATTGCCTCTGTGGATCAAAGTAACGACGCTCGACGACCCACCGATATAATCAGAACGACATTCGATTCGAGCGCCAATAAGTGGGATTGAATAGAATGATCGATAAATATAACGCGGCGGTTGATGGCAGAGACGTGGCCTCCATATTCGACCAATCGGAACGGTACAAGCTCTGTAATTCGGTATGGATCGTTCGAGCTGCAGGGATCTCGTCATGTCGTGCTGAACCGTGCGAAGCTGTGTCGGCATGTTCTTAGTAGTCTTGACATGAAAATAGAATATCGGAAAGGTGAGAAACATTCAAATGCTGACGCGATGTCTAGAAATTCTTGCAAATTGTCAGACGATGCATGAAGAAGCCAAGAAAGGAAAGATCAAGACGAGAATTCTTGCATTGAACGAAGAGTCAGAGAGTTTCAAATGGAAAAATAATAATGAAGAAATAAAACAAATTGTTGAAGATATCAGAAAAGGGAAAAGTAGAAAATGGACACTAAAAATGACATCGTAGCAACTCAGGACAATAAATACTTGATCCCAAAAGAAAAACGAACATATTTTATTAAAGAGATTCACAAGCTGTTATGCCATGCTGGTAGTAAAAAAGTCCATAACTATCTTCGAGAAGATTTTGATATGGAAAATATGAGGAATTTCATTAAAGAAATAGTCCAAAGTTGTTTAAATTGTCGAAAAAGAAAGACATTAACAGCGAAAACGAAAGAAAAACATATAAAATTGTCGGCAGATGAACCTTTCCAGAAAATGTACATGGACTTCTGTGGATCATTCAAAAGAAACATAAACGGATATCAATACGTACTTGCAATAGTAGTCCAATTCATTAGATATATTATCCTGAATGCCGTTGCTAATCAAGATGAAAAAACAGTTCGTGGAGTGATATTGGACAGATGGATATGGAAATTTGGACCTCCAAAGGAAATCCTTGTTGATAGAGAAAAAAAATTGAATCGACTTTGTTCAAAGATACAGTTAAAAGGTTCAAAGTCGAGATAATCTATTCAAGTCCATATCATCATAATACAAATGGGATAGTGGAAAGACAATTTTGAACAATCAGAGATGCTATAAATATTAGAATGAAGGACGGAAACCACAGAGATTGGACAGAAGTTTTGTCGGAAGTAGAATTTATGTTGAATAGTACAGTTCAAGCTACGACAGGTGTTTCACCGGTTGAAATAATATTTGGGAGACGATTAAGACATTGGTGGAAGAACAATAAAGAAACTAACGAAACCAAGTTAATGTCGAACAAAATGTTGAGACAAGAAGAGTTTTTGAAGTTGGAGACAGAATGTTGATAAAAAAAGAAAATATATCAAAAGAAGATGGCCGTTACATGGGTCCGGCAGTTGTGTTGAAATGAAATCAAGAAAAGAGTTACGAGTTACAGCTCGAAGATGGTAGAACTTTGATTAGAAATGTTGAATGGCTAAAGCCATTTAAACCGAGGGGGATGGGAGGAATGTTTTGAATTGTGTGTTGATATTGTGCACGTTTTATGTTGATTCGCATTGTACCTCTCCTACACAGATGGATGATTGATATTTTCTTTGATTCTTACTAATTAAAAATAATTTAATTTAATTTTAAAGTAAATAAATTTAAAATAATTTTTGAATGTATTATTTATTTTTTAATGTAATTTAAAATTTTAATATATTAATTTAATATGTTCTTTTTTTAAAAAAAATGTTTAGAATTAATTTAACCAATTAAATTCTTTATAGTTAATAATTTTTATTAACAGATTTTCATTTATTGAAAATAATTAGTTTGAACTCAGAAATATATTGATCAAGAGAGATGTCAAATAGTGAATGCGCTTGTGATATTAATAAATGTTGTAAACCTCATATTGATGTTGTTAATATACAATAGCATGATTTTTTTCAATAAAAAGAAATGATCCATTGGTCAGTATTTCATTGAAAATATATCAATCACTTTGTCGTTCATGGAAGATTAAGCTTGACCCATACCCAAAAATGTTTTAGCTTCATTAATTTAACTCGAGTGAGTTGCGTGAAACGTTACCAAAATATCATGACGACCTTCTTCATTGATTCAAGCGACGTTAGCATCATAAACAATTTTGTATCGTAAACATTGAGTTATTAAGACGTAAGACAAACATTAAAAAGACAAAGGTTATGAATCTAAATTTTTGTTAACAACAAAATGTATTTTCTAAATCCTTTTTCAATAAGCCACAACCTCGTCCTATGTTAGTAACTATAAAAAGTATGACCATTGCATATATTCTTCAATTGTAATATCTATTGTAAAGGACAGGCTCACTCTTAAAATTTTGAAACAATTTCTAAAATAAGGAAATATTTACAATCAAAGTTTATAATCAATTATAATTAAAAAATATATCTTAATTAATTTTAAAAAGTTATTTTTGGAAATAATCAAATCTTAATTGTAGAGTAAAAACTTAAAATGAAATTAATTGGGAAATAATGGATTTTTAAATAATTGATTTAAAAGAAATATATAAAGACAAGGATAAATATGTTTGTACTAATTTTAAAAGTTATTCTAAAAAGTAAAATAATGAACTTTGTTGCCAGAGATGTAAATTTAAAAAAAAACAGATAATTTTAAATTTTGAAGTCAGTTTGAAATTCTGCAAATTAGAGATTTGACAAATACTTAATTCTAAACAGTTTTCGTAAAAAAATTAAAATTAAAACTTTTATCATTAATGTAATTCAAAATTTAATAATAGTAATTTATTAATAGTAAATTTATTAATAGTAATTTAATAATAATTACAATTTGAATACTGTAAATTATTTTTGGTATTTAAATTGTATTTAAAATTTGGTGTAATTGAATTATAATTTTGATCAAGAACCCAACATCTATAATTATATATATTGATAAAATAATGAAATAAAATAAGGTATCAGTAAGTATATATAAACAAGTAAATAAGTTTTATAAAATGGCAGTTATAGAATTATATGAATCAATATTATATTGGTTAGATATAAGTCACAGTAACAGGTCAGAACAATGGATGTCTCTTCTCTCTTTTCTACATAAATGAATCCAAATAGATTCCCAAAAAGACCACTCCACTCATCATAATGATAACAATAATATGTCGTTTCCAAAGAACATCTAAAGTTACACAATCAATGCTATAATAATTTAAATTAATTATTATTTTCATATGATTATATATGTAGGTGGTGTTAGGGCGGATTTAGGGAATTGATCGCCCCCACTACACAAATTAAAAATTAGTTTGTGTAAATTAAAAAAAGTAAAATTAAGTTAAATATTTGTAGAAATTGAGATATTGTGCATTCCGTTTTTTATTAATCGATAAAAATTTTTAAAACTCATTTAATAATTATTTAAAACTAGATTAGTTTCTATTTGGTAGTTTTAACTTACAATTAAAAATAAAAACAAAATTAAAATTTGTTAGACTGAACATATTTTTTTCAGTGGTAAAGAAATATAAAGAAATAAAAAAACAAATTATTTCTGTTACTCTTTTATCAAGAAATTTAAAAAAATATTTTTAAATAGGAATACTTAAAAGCTAAATAATAAAAAAGCTACTATTAATGTATTTCTTAATAATTCTTATGCTTTTTATAAAAATATACTTATAAAATAAAAGAAAAAGTTCACGATTTCTGTACATTGTCAGGTCTCAATTTCTTATCTTTTTTTAATATTAACAAGATTATTCGAAAATAAAAACTTAGACTTTTGTAATGCATAGAAACTTATTAACAAAATCATATCAATAATTATGGAAAAACGTCATAATACTAATAAAGAGTTTAATGAAATGTTTACTAAAATTATAATTCTTCCAGAAAAGTTAGAAATTTCTGTATAAATTAAATGAAGTTAAATGAAGGTTTCGTTAAATAGAGGTAAGTCTTTTTTCTATGCGATATCAGTGGCAAGGTTGATAGCTATTCGCTAATTTAACTGTAATTGGAAACCCTCGATAGTTTAATTAAATTTCATGTTCTCATAAGTGATAAAATAATACTAAGTGATAAAAAAATTAAAAAAAAGTTTTGTGAATTATTTATTTAACAATAGCAGCACAAGTACTGATCAGAATGAGGGGACATTAAATGTAATACAATGTCATCATGAGAAAAAATCTGTGATTTTTGTCTGCTGCTGAAAAGTTGCACGTTGTTGACCAATAATTTGTTCAAGTTCATCAATTTGTAGGCTATCAATCCCCCACTGTTTGTAAAAGGAACTTAGAATATTAATACTATTAATTGCCACAACCAGAGTAATAGTAGGCTTTTCGATGTTCATCATATCGACACATTCGTCCGACTCTTTAACTATCTCCTTTGTTGACCGTACCTGATGCAATTGTAAAATAAAAAAATAATGTATGCATTACAACACTTATTTTTTTAAGAATGTACTCTTCAGTAATTATTTCCTCCGTGAGAGCCATTTTGTCCACGTTGATGGAGTCTTCTCTAGAAGCATCATTAATGACTGATGGAAATTCACACAGAAAGTAGTCAAATAGATTGCGCACCTCGTCGCTACCAATAATTTCCGGATTTTTAAGTGAATCATTAGTTATATGGAGATGAGAAACAAAACATGCATGTCTGAAGCAGTTTATTACAGTTGCTGATGACACATCATCCAATGCTCGGCTGCATAGTTGTATGGCGTCAAGGACACTGACCTTGAACCTTGAATAATCCTTCTGCGCATCCATCCATAGCAGAAGGTGATTAAGTAGGCGGCGACGATAATGTGTTTTCAGTGAAAGAATAATGCCTTGATCGTAGAGTTGGATTGTTGAGGTGGTGATTGAGATGTTTGGGACCACTACGCCTGTAACTTTTCTCGTTGCGATATAATCATCGATAGAATGCTTGCTGGTATACCATATTCCGAAGCAATGTTAACTTTTCTTAGAATTATCTACATCCAATAGGATGTCAATTTTGTCTTTCAAAGGGAGTATCTTCAGCTTTTGCACTGACATGTAGAAATAAAAAAATTTTATTAAATAAAAGGGAATTTTACTGATAATAGTTCTTTATAAACAAATTATTTAATGTATTCAATAATTTACATTTTTTAACTAATAATTTCTTTTTACATATTTTAAATACAAGTATTAAGAAATAAAATGTATTAAGAAAATAAATGTGTTTTAAAAAAATAATGATTTTTAATGCAAATATACTTTTGAAAAAATACATTTCTTTTTCCGAATTTGATAATCGGTAATTGGTCGCGCTGCGATTACTTTGGACCCATTTTTTTGAACCCATTTTATAAATTAAAATAAAATTAAATTAAACTAAAATAATTAAATTAAATTTAAAAAAATCATTTAAATTAATTAAATTAAATAAAATATATATGAATATATGTATAAATAAATATATATGAAATCATCACGTTCATATGGTTTTGTGATGACGCATAAACCATATGAATTAATGTTCCAACTTCTTCAAGATAGTCATTGAATTCTTCCAATGTACCAAAATCAATTCGATCACATCATCGAGATTCGTCATTTCACTTTTCGTTTTAAGACGGTTCACCATTTCAATTCTCCTAATTATGTCTTGTTTGGTCTTTATCGAGTCTTTCAATGCGACTATATTATTAATCTCGTCAACTCGGTTTTTATCAGATTTACAGTGTTGAGAATTGCTTCGCAACATTATTCGATTAAAATCGAAAGTTTACAAAAATGACTTTCAATTAAATTGTGAGCCTCCTTTATTTTTTATTTTTAATCACAGTCTGCCGGTGTGCAAATAGGTATGTGTGTTGCCAGAGTTTTCTTTGTGAAGTATAATGCATGTGTGAATGTCATTGGTGCGTGTGTGTGTGGCAGTTTTGGTGTGTGTCGAGGAGAGTTTTTGTCACAATTAACATTAATCAGTTTTCAATCACAATAAAACAATGGATTTGAAATGTGAAAATAAATCAATTTTGTTTTGTCAAATAAAGATTTTGAAAGTTTCGCTTGAAAAACAATCGTTGTACAATTTCTTCTTGAAAATGCTTCAAGATAATATTAAATGGGATAAAGAAAATATTTGTATCATGAATAAATTCCTGTTGAAATCACCTTATAAAGAGAATGATTTAATTCCCATTGATTCTAAAGGTGAATATATCAGTATAATCCCTTCATTCATTAAAGCTGAAAGAGATTATCATCATAACA
>MQRK01254992.1:15911-26441 GCA_001938485.1 Girardia tigrina
AACTAGTTTTCTTTTTTTACACGACTTGTCTTTCGATCTTATCAATCGAGCTCACTTTAAAATTCATCTTTATGATGATTGTAAAGATATTCAAAATTTAATTGATGTTGGTCATTTTAACGTCCAAGCGGGACAAATATTTGACGCTCAAAAACCAGATAAAGATAAAGAAAGAATTAATATTTTTTTAATGAGATTAAAGTGTAAATTTTCTGACTGGCTGTTCAACAACAATAATGCATCTATCGATTCGAATAAAAATTCAAAGGATCCCGATGTCACCGAGAATCTCGACAATATCACCCGTAAAATGGGAAGCAATCAATCAAATAATAAAAGAACCTCTGCTGAGATACAACAGTAATTGCTTAAAAGTTTTGAAATTTTCAAGTATTTAAAATATCTGAAATTTTTCAACGCGGCATTGACTTCGTTATACAGAGGTTAATTTACACCTAAAATTTTTGTTCGGTACATGCAAATGCTTTGTTAAATAGACGTTTTCGTTAAATGAAAGTTCCTTAAATAGAGAGAGAAATATATGAAGATTTCTGCCCTCTTGGTCGGGACAAAAAATTTGCTTCGTTAAATGGAGACATCGTTAATTAGATATACGTTAAATAGAGGTTAGACTGTACCGTAAAAATTTATTTTAATAAAAATTAGAAAATATTCTCCTTTTAAAATAATCACAACATTATTTTAAATTTCTGAATTTTCGAACAAAGATTTGATTTTAACAGTATTATAAATATACATGGAAATAGAATTTCAATGATTTTATATTAGCGAATATTTTACGTTTCTATATTTTAAGTCAAAATTAAAATACCCTAAAATAACTACATACGCCTTGCATTCCTAAAATTGTTTTCTTCCTCAGTTCAAAAATGTATTAAATACATTAATGAATTTTCATAAAACCGTTTGAATTACAAAATATCAGTTACATAAATTAACAAATTTACTTGAAGATTTTCGAATACAAGGTGCTAAAATACAAATATTATTTTTCTTTTCTACTTGTAAATATACTTGTCGGTGTTTGACTTCCTTGAGTCGAGGATGTTACTCCAGGAGAAGCTAAAAATACATTATATTATTCTACTAAGGTAATTTGTTATTATTATCGAGTAGCATAAGGAAATATGAGGGCACGACAATTAAGTCTCGGAAAAATAAATGGTTTCTTTAAGAAATAAATTTTCGAAAAAATGAAAAATCTAATAAATTTGGTTAGGGTTAGTTGTTCGAAATCTCAGAATATGTGTTCAAATTATGGTGTTCAACCAATTAATAATAATAGGTCTAACAATCACTGGCATTCGTTTTAAATAAATATTTTAATTTTACAATGTAATATTGACATAAATGTTTATAAATTTGATTTGTATAAATATTTGATGAAAGTCAAATTTTTTGACTTTATTAGAATTTTCATTTTTTTCTAAAATTTTCTGAGACTTAATTTTTCGAGACTTAATTGTCGCGCTTCGAGGAAATATAGTTTACAAATATAATCAATTAAGATTGTCCTGAAAAACTCAAGAGTGTAAAAGTTTCATTCTCTGCCCTTTCTTCATCCGAATATACCAAAATGCGAGACACATGAATTTCTTTAAAATTCACGTTCTATAGAAAAGCGTTCCAGATCTCGATGTAAAAGATTAAAACGACTTTTATTGTATCAATAAATCGTTCCTGTCTGGATTTTAGTCTTCTACTAACACTATCAATGGACGATACACCTGAATGATTTTCGGATAGGAACGAACATTTTGTGAATTGGGAAATAATAAATGGTAACGTTATATACATATATATATATATATATATATATACCGTTAACAATTGTACTATATCAGGTAAGGAAATAGAGGGAGTAAATAATAATATTTATAAAAGAAAAAAAATTTTAATTCATTTATCAGTTTCATAAAATAACAAAATTACTTGAAGAATTTTGAATAAATGATGCTGAAATACAAATATTATTTCTCATTTATTAACTACAAAAATACTTGTCGATATTTGACTTCCATTAGTCGAGGAGGTTCCTACCGGAGAAGCTAAAATTATATATGAATTAATCTATTACAAAACTTTGTTATTATTATCAAAACGCATAAGTACAAATAGTTTTGTTTTGAATTACATTTTTATGTATATCTTTTGTAAAGATCTGTAATATCTTTATATATTTACCCCGATTGGATGGCGTTCGGAAATTCAATGGGCTACCATCAAACCCACGCATTCCTCTTCGTAGTAGGGGTGATTGATGCTCGACCGGAGACGGCGATCGATCGATCATCGATTTGATATGGGAACAGACCTGGCAGCCCACATGATTATCTTTATGGAGAACCCAGTGATATTTATCGACAATGATTTGCCAAAATTCTGCGGTGCAATGAAGCGGTTTGATTCCCAATTCATCGACAAATGTGTGGTTTTTCAATTGCAATTCACCGGTTACGATAATCAGTGAATTCGATTTACTGTCGTTAAACGACGATTGATCGTCGTTTGAAAAATCACCACCAGTCGTGTTTTGATAGAACCATTCCAATAATTTCGGATCTGATTCTTCCAAATCGATTTTGTTGAAAATTATTGAAACGGAATTTGTTGTTTGGGTCATTTATTTATGTAAATTGTCAAATGTTTTTTTGATAGATAACAAATTCAGAACAAGGCATAATTATCTTGAAACAAAAATTGTGTTTTACAAAAATATTTTTGTAAAAGTTCACTTTTAGTTAATTTTACATTTTTTGTTAATTTAATTTTTTGATCGCATGTTAAGGATTACTCCCTTTTCCTTTTTTTGAGTTTTAGTACATTTTTAAATAAAAGATTTTTTATTTTAAAAGTGAAAAAAGGCAAAATTTATTAATATTGAAATTTGCTTAATAATTATTATGTAAATTACTAATATTTGTAAAACAAGCATGTTGTGCTTACTGATCACTGATTATTTTCAAACTTGATTGTGTTAACGATAGTTTCATCGGAATTCCGAATCAAGTCATTCTTTTTGTGCTCAGTTTCATCGTTGCGTTACTGTGGACTCAATTATTATTGTTTGTGCTTCTTTGCTCTCCATTTTGATTGTATTGTTCTTATACTTATCGGATTGGAAATGATTTTCTTCGTTTTGAGTTGAATTAGATGTTTTAAGAGTTTTATTGAGCTTCTCCTGTTTAAATATCATTTGTCAATTTTATTCTTGAAAAATAAATTTGCTAATTTCCGACAAAGTTTATGTTTTAATCTCTTCTATTATCTTGATTCTTTGAAAGTCCGGACAGTGATTTCTTAATACATGTTTTCTTATAGAACTAGGGTTTTTAAATTTAAAAAATTAATTAATTAATTTTTAATTTATTTATTTAAAGTATATTTTGGGGTTAATTTTTTTAGATTATACAGGTTTGGCTCGAAAGTTTCTGTCGATGAATAAAGCTTTCTAAAATTAGTTTTATGCATTCACGGTTAATGAAACTTTTACCATGTACTCTTCAGTAGTTTTGTTAACAATATATGTTAAAATTTTCACAATTTGAACAGAACTTTTATAATAAAATATTTAATTTTTATGAAATTAAAGATTGTCTAAATCTATTATGAATGTTTTTCGTTTTTATAGTAAGTATTTGTCAGCGCCTTTTTTAGAAGTTTTCATTGGGGGGCACAAGCAATATGAAATGGTCATGTGCCCAAATTCGGTAAATTTTAATCTCGAGTGAAAATAGTTATTTAACCTCGTTTTTTATAATAGATTTTCCTACTTCAAACAGCTTTTTATCAAATGTTCTCAGATTTAAATGAAGAAAATACACGAGTCACCCGACTCATTACATTTTACAAACAGCCCAATACTAATTATATTATATAACACTTCAAAATGTGTTACTTTTAAAAAAGGAATTGATAACAAAGTCACTTTCACTATCAGTATCAAGGTTGGGTTTTTTTTCTTGTCTTTCTTTCATCCACAATAATTCTACCACAGCATTGTGAGGATCAAACTTGTAGGTCCCCTTTCAATTCATTCATGCAAAAGTTGGCTATTTCAGCCGAGGTGCTCGTGCGATGGCCTGAAACGTTCAAGTTGTAAAATGAATCAAGCCTCTCAGGAAACATGCTGTGAGGGGTGAGCGTTACTGAAGACGATATTACTTTCAAAAGTACGCCACTGTAGTACTGTAGGAAGTATTTCAACTTCAATTTATTGGTATTAGTATTTATTGGTCATTTCTAAGCACAGTCACCTACAAAGCGCTGGATTTTTTCTGAAAACAAATGTCATGTTATTTTGACTCCTGTATTAATAAATGTTTCGAGTTCTGCAGTTTGCGAAAGAGTTAATATGTATGGACTACTTCTTGTTCCACATCAAACCGCTCTCAGAGATAATTCTGTACTGATTATACAATTTCGAGGCTCATTGCATTCTGATTTCTAGTAGTTGACATATTCGTGTTAACAGCTCTTAGAATGAGTCTCGGTTTCCTGGGGCTGTAGTGCCGAATTTCTATTGTTTATTATCTCTGGTAGAATCAGGTTGTCACGCTGTAGCTGATTTTGCAAATCAAGAAATATTTTCAAAATAGCAACTATTAGACCGTTAAGTCAAACTTGATTTGATTCACATTTCCATGTCTTCAAATATCTCCGTGCTGTTGCTCACTCTTTTTTCAATTCGCCTTTCACTTCTAAAAACTTAAAAACTTTCTTGCAGTCGTAAAAAGTATGAAGAATGGCCGTTAAAAGGTTGACTATATGCTCAACAAATTGAACTTTGTAATGAGGAGGGAAATGATTCGCCATTGCTTGAAATTGGTGCAGGAGTTCCGTTGTTTTTTTAGACGTCCTGAAGAAGGTAGCTAGATGCTTTGCATTTTTAATCCGGCTACGCAGCTCCAAAACGCTTTCTTCAATGCTTTTAAAAACTGTGTCAATTCCTTGAACATCACACCAGAATGTCATTAGATCACGGTGTAACCAGTTCTTCATTAGCTTCCTAAACTCCCTTGTTGTGACTGTATTAGCTCTTTCGTAATCTATAGTAATACTAATCAGCTTGGAAGTTGGTGCAACCTTGGTCTTAAGGTCATGCTGAGTAGGCTTACTGCAGTCGAAATGCTACAATATGTTGAGATTCGTTGAATGCTATGAATACGTTCTTTACTTCATGCTCTTCTGTTACTATTCTCCTAGAGACTTACTTAAAATACATATTTACAGATTGACGCAGCTATCAACTTGCGCTGCGTAAGCAACAAAATCCTGTAGCTCACGAGGGAGTTCCTTCAGAACTTCCCCAGCAACGATGAGTAGCATTTCCTGATAGCAGTTTGGTTCTCTGTAATGTAATATCGATGAGCAAGGTTGAAATTCCTCCAATGGAGAATTCATTTCTGTTGTATACACAAATTCCACAAAATTAAAAAATATTTAAAATTCGAGAACTAAATTAACAAATTAATAGAAATCCAAAACTACATGTAACAATTAATTAAATAAAAATTCTAAATTAAATTAAAATTCATAAAATTCAAGATTCATAAAAAACATAAAAATTCAAACATAAAGAATTCTTTTTACTATATAAATTAAAAAAATCAACAAAACGCACAAATTCAAATTACAAAACCAATCTGTTTAGTGGTGGAATATGGAGGATCAATTTGATACTACATTGTTTATAAATAAACGTTTAACGAAAATTCTCGTTCTTATTAAATACCACAAACAAAAGACTGTCAAGACGGAGCGATCAAATAAATCGACTGTTACGTCGATTAAAATTACATACTGGACGAATCAGTTTGAAAGTCAACTTTTATCGTGTAATTGGTTGTACGATTTAGGTGCCGGTCATCCGGTCGCTAACGAACGCGTCAAACTTGATCATGTCAACAGTATTGCGGACTCGGTTTCACACAACAGCCAGTCCCGATATAACTTCATTTTTGAGTAGACGGTTAATAATTTTGTACTTGTGTACTTGAGTTAAATATCTTGAGAGCAAGCTGTTGGCAGAAAGAGTATTTATTAGGCTGTCATTATAAACGTCACGGCGAGTGAGATAAGAAACTCCACAACTTCCCTATGGTACTTTTGCTAACATTTCAGCCAATGATGATGAGAAAAATGAATTTTCCACTGCAATTCTCAATCCGTATGTCGCACTTCTACCTTTTGGAAGATTGAATCAAGGTGATCTGTGACAGTCTTCCCTTTTACAGTTGCATCTGCACGGCAGCCATAAGCCAAGTAAACAGTGAAATTGTGAGCAAACTTGCAAGCTACATTCACAAACTTTTCACATGCTCTAAATTTCACATAATGTGTTTTACGCTTCCCTTTAGCAGGTGCAAACATAAATACATCCAAGAAGTCGCTATTATTTTCTACCTACCAAAAAATATTCACTTTTCTGTGCTTGTACCATTCTATAGTATTGTGAGAAGTGCTGATAATGGATTCTTCTATATTCTTCTATATTCTAAACAATATTTAATAATTAATCAATCACACATACAGGGTGTGTCATAAGTCCCTACGAGTAGAACAACTTAAGACAATAATGTAAAAACTTTTATTGAACACTACATGATCGCAGGAATAAAATTTCCTATGGCTCTACCTGTAAACTGTCATTTGCAACACAGAGGTGGAGACACCGGAAGGTACGTGTATTGATTCATTCCAGCAAATTTCGAAGGAATTCAAGAAATGCAGCTGTAATAGCTGCTTTCAGCTCGTCGACATTGGCAGCTTTGTGAGCCAATATTTTTGGTTTCAGAATGCCCTACAAGGCATTATCGCACGAAGTCAAATCAGGACTCCGTAGAGGCCAAGGCGTTGGTCCGTATTTGCCAACCCATCTATCATGAAAAGTCTGCTGAAGGAAGTCTCTCGTTAAATGAGCCGTGTGATCAGGCACACTATCCTGCTGGAACTGAGAGGACATGAGAATGCCTTTACGTTGTAAAGCAGGAACGAATTTTGACTTTAGCATGTCCGTGTAAGACGTAGATGTAACAGATACGTGTATGAATAACGGTCCAATCAAATGTGAAGCTGAAATGGCAGCACAAACCATTATAGATGGTGGGTGCTACTGCACTTTTTCCCAAAAATAAAGGTTTTTCTTGGACCAAAATGACATCATAATTTTATCTCGACCTTCAGCGTACACGGCACATTCATCTGTGAAGAAAAGCTTGCTGCGTTTTGTGTTGTTGTCATATTTCGCCAAGATCTGCTGGCAACACTGCACACGAGTGAAATGGTCTTCCTCACTGAGGTACTGAACCTTCGTTGGCCTCCGGTACTTTTAACCCAGATCTTATTTTATTATGAGGTGAAATGTCTTTGTAGGGATATCCAGTTCTTCAGCTCGCTGCCGTATAGACAAACATGGTTTCGTTTGTAGTGATTGTTCCACATTGTCTTGTTCATCACCTCGTTCTCTGGGACGCCCATCTCGAGGTAAATCCAGAATGGAACCTGTCTGAATTAAATTTTATTCCCATATCTGAATAACTCTGGTATCTGGAGGCTCGCCTTCAATTTGTTTCCTTAATTTTCTCTTCATATTCTTCACTCAAGTCACAGTACTACCATATTTGTTTGTACCAGAATGCAGCCATTAAACGATATACCAAAGAATAAGGACTGCTATCAGTCATTTTGCAAAATAAAATTTGAATTAATGATATGATGAAATCATGACGAAATAATTTATCTAAACAAAGGTTTAAGGTTTACACTAAATTACTAAATTACAATTTATTATTAATATATTAATTTACAAGTACATAATTAATTATTCGAATTATCTAATAACATAGATTACCATATTTTAGTCAAATTGAACTCGTAGGGACTTATGACACACCATGTAACTCTCCCATCTACAAGAACCCGGTCAGTGTTTGAGCCATTCAATGCGCCTTCGTTTCACCCCATTTGAAAATTGAATTTCAACCTGGTGTGGCGAAATGAAGCTGAGGATTTTCTACGGTCCTTCGTATTGGAAATCGTTCTTGTTTCTCTTCGTAGGATCCACCCGGACGAGTATCATCTCTCCCTCTCTGAAATATCGCTTCCCTCGATTTTCCTTTTGGTACATCATCATTATCTCAGCTGTCGAATCTGCATTGTCTCGAACCTCTTCAGTGATCTAATCCTTGCCGTAAGTTTTCGTTCCAGACACCGAATGGATGTTTATTTTTCGGCCGTAAACGATCTCGAAGGGTGAGAATTTAGTCGAATCTTGCACAGTCGCATTGAGACTGAATTCAATCCGAGGCAATAATTCATCCCAATTTTTCTCTGTACATTTACCTTTCAATGATGTCGCGATCATATCTCTTAATGTTCTTATCACCCGTTCTACTAAACCATTCGACTGATGTTGAAATGGTGAGCTAAATTCTTGTTTTATCTGTAATTGTTCCTGTGAGGAATATTTTAAATTTGGTATGTTGAAATTTGGTATGTTGAAATTGGTTTGTTGAATTTTGTATGTTGAGTTTAGTATTTGGAAATGTGTTTCTCCACCCAGATGGAAAATTGATATTTTAGATGTTCACGATAAATAATTATTCGAGTATAATTTATATTTTAAAGTACAGCATAAGATATTTAAAAACAATTAAAATATTAAATCTTTTCAAATCTTCATATTAAAATTTAAATAAAATAAATAGTTTTAACTAAGTTTTGAATTAATTAAATGTTCTTTCTTTACATAAAATAATTTTTAAATAAAATTAATATGTAAATAAAAATTAATACTAAAACTACAAAATTTGAACATTAAAAATAAAATCAGAAAATAATGAAAAATTTGTTCGAATAATTGTTTATTAACAAACATTAACAAAAGATTATCAATTTAGAACGACATCGAATGACGAGAGTTTTGCTGAGAGTTGTCCAAAAAGACAATTCTGATTGTAATGAGAATAAAAGTTTGAAAAACCATGTTGGTGTTCTTAATAGTTCCAAACTCTGACTCATAAATGCACTCTGGAATTGTCTGCCCCGGTCTGTCAGAATACTAGATGACTTGCCGAATTTAAAGATCCAATTGTGCAAAATACATTTAAATATAGTGCGCTCATCTTGCTTCGAAACTGCGTTCAAACTGACTAACTTACTAAATCGGTACATAATGACTACCAAATATTTTTTTGTTGAAACTTTGTCCATGTGAGCAACATCTACCAATATCTGATCTAAAAAAGTTTTGGCTCTTCCGACAACATAGAATTTCTTTCGTTCTGGATTGATCAATTTTTCGCTTTGCACAAACGGAACACTGATTGATACATTCTTTTATGCACTCATACATGGCGTGCCAATGAAAATTGTCGTGTAAATACTTGAATATTGTCTTAATTCCCAGATGACAAAGATCTATGTGAACACTTCTAATGAATTCTTGTGCATAATTCTCTGGAATGATCGTTAGTAGACCATTATTTTGTTCAACCATCAATAATCCATTTGAAATTTCGAGACAGTCTCTTAATTTGCACAGATAGCTTCTTTTGAAAACGTTAGAAAATTGTCTATTTCTATCTGCCAATACTTCTATTGCTTCCCTGATGACTGCATCACTGAGTTGTTTGTTTTCTATCGTCCCCATTATATTACTTATTCTATAAAGAGAATTCAGGTATTTGATTTTTAACTTTTTTATTTGGCCTCGATATGACTAGTTTCACATTGTGAGCAAAGTGTCTGCTTAATACGAGACAAGCCATCTGCATTATTGTGTTCTTCACCCTTCCTGTATTGAAGTGTGAAGTCATATTCAGACAGATTTGCCAGCAATGTTTGAAATTGTAGGCTTATCGGTTTCTTCGTGGTGTTCATGAACACCAAAGCTTTGTGGTCTGTGCGGGCAATAAACCGTTTTCCGTATAAATATTGCTTAAAATGTAAGACGTATTCATGAAGAGCCAGAAGTTCCTTCCTCGTGACGCAATAACCATTTTCATGCGAGGTCAGGTGTCTGGACCCGTATGCAATGACTGTTTCTTCTCCAGTTTCGTCAATTGGCTCAGCACTGCACCGATTGCTCTAAAACTAGCATCAGTGTCCAAGACAAAAGTACGATTTAATCGAGGATAACTCAAGATAGGAGCGTTGCTCATAGCTTCGTTTAATTTTTGGAAACCATATCGGCATTCTGTTGTCCAATGCAATTTCTTAAACGCATCTCGATATTGCTGCATGAAGTGTAATAGTAATTGTGAGAAGTGGTTGCAACCTCCATATCAAGATTCATTTTTTAACACCAAAATTTATTTCAAAATTTACTTAAAATTTTGCCAATTTATTATATAATTTTCCCATCAAAACTAAAAATTTATTTAAAATTGTTTCATAATTTCTATTAAAATATATAAATTGTTATGACTGTAAAAATATTTTTTATTTATAAAACAAATATTTAATATTTAATGGTTTTCTTATCATTTTTAATTTTAAGATATTTAA
>MQRK01254994.1:6907-20300 GCA_001938485.1 Girardia tigrina
GGCAATATTGTTCTAAATTATTGCAGGAATCGATTGGTAAATGTTTCAAGTCGCTAAGTGGTCTGGTTGCCGAGATATAGGCCAAAAACTGCATTTTTTCGAGGTTTTTTGGATTTTGCTGGAAATCCAGGAAGGAATTCCGGGAATTTTTTTGGCCCACAATCATCCTCCGAACTTGCTTAACATATTTGCTTTTGGAACTAGCCCTCGATATTGCTTCGTTGAGGAGGAGATACGACTTAAAGCTGCGGACACACATCCATCCATCCATCCACACAGAAATAACCAATTAATAATCGCAATTGTCAGTATGGAAATTGCGCTAAAAATATGTCTTCATATAAAAAGAGAATTTCCAGAAATCCTCCAAAAGGAAGTTTCAACCAATTAATCCAAGAATTATCATTCACAAAGAAAAGAATATATGGCTACAATATTTCAATAGAATAAATAAAATTCTAGACTACTCGCACCAATATAACGATATTGATTTTTTTTATTTACTTTATATTTAAGTTTAATATGAATATTTCATATAGCTATAGGGTAATTCAATTCATAAATATTATATAAATATTATAATTTATATAAATATTAGGTTGATGCAAAAGAAATGTCGTTTTTTAACCGTCAACTTTAAATGAACATAACTTTCTTTAGAATTAATAAATTCTTACTGACGTAGAATTTGATAAATAATAAATGAAATACAATATGTTAATGTAGATTGTAAAATAATAATAATGAATATGATTAATTAATTTAATATATGTGCAATAAAAAACATAACAAAACGTCACAAATATGAAGAGGATAAGAGATAAAATCAATAATTATATGTTACTTTAACAGTTTCGTTATGACAGGGATTTGAGTAAGTCTTTAACTAATATTTGCTCTTGAATATAAATATTTCTTAATAATCAAAGAAGCCAAATATAATTTTGAAAGTTCACAATTTCTTTGGTATAATTGTTATTTGTCGGTTTTAGAAGTCGTTTGTAAAATAATATAGAAAAATTCTGATTAATTAATTTTAATTGATATTGTTATAAATATATAGAGAATTTCTTTGGAAATTTTAGTAATTGTTAAGTATAGAGGAATATTCTTTCTTATGACCTTTGCTAAAATTATAATAGTTTTGACAAGCAATATCGGAGGTACAATAATAATTCAAATTACAAAATCATTCGACTAACAACAAAACATTCAGGTTTAATGAAATAATAATTATAATATTGATTTTTTTTATTTACTTTATATTTAAGTTTAATATGAATATTTCATATAGCTATAGGGTAATTCAATTCATAAATATTATATAAATATTATAATTTATATAAATATTAGGTTGATGCAAAAGAAATGTCGTTTTTTAACCGTCAACTTTAAATGAACATAACTTTCTTTAGAATTAACTTTATTAGTAAAAATAAAAACCATTACATTGAACACACTGTTGCCAACGGTTAACAAGTTTTTTTATTCCAGTTTCATAAAATTCTGGAGTTCTGGAGGCGATGAAGGTCCTTCAAGGCTCTTTCGGCATCTCCTCGGTATCTGAAGCATTTTTCGCGAAGGAACTGGCTGAAATGTTTGAAATGGTGATAGTCTATAGGAGAAAGGTCTGGTGAGTACGGTGGATAAGGCAAAGTTTCATATCCCAGTTCGTTTAATTTCAGTATGGTCTTTCTTGCAACATGTTGGCGAGCGTTGTCATGCAGAAGAATTGGCCCCTTTCTATTGAGTAATGCCGGCTGTTTTTTGTAGTTCTTGGTACATTTTGTCAGTTTGCTGATAGCACTTTTCCGCTGTAATTGTATCACCTTGTTTTAAGAAGCTGTAATGGATTAAATCGTGTGTAATGGACCACCAAACAGTTACCTTGACTTTTTTTGGTCTAATTTTGGATTCGGGAAAGGCTTTGGGGCCTCATTGAAATCCAACCACGATATATATATATATATATATATAATTTTTTTATTAATATATAAATATATATTTTTTGAGTTTTTAATTATTAATAATAATTCAAAATAAAATAATAATAATATTTTCAATTAAATAATAATAATCATAATAACTAGAATAAATAATAAATTAAATAAATAAATAATAATAATAATCATAATCATAATAATAATAATTCTAATAATTATTTAATAACTAAAATAAAAAATAAAATAATAATAATCATAATAATAATATTTAAAATATACTAATGCTACCAAATTAATAATATTAAAAAAAATTCATCTCTCTTTTTTTTATATCCAACCGACCGTCAACTCTGGCAACGACAAACTCCGGACCTGAAATCCCGAACTCCAAATCGATGCCATGGAAGATTTTTACTATGATTATTTATTTATTATTTTGATTTGCAATTATTTCATTTTCTTTTAAAATACATTTGAAAGACTAACAATTTTTTAAAGATTTTTTTTTACTTTACATATATATATATAATTTTTTTTAACTTTTAACAATAATTTATTCTGCAAACAACAATTGAATTACAAATATAAATTCAACTCTATCAGTACGCTACAATTCAAAGATCAAACTTCGATTAAACAGTTACAACAACTTTTGAGTTCGAGCGATGCTAGAATGATTTATTTAAAACTTATCTTCTCCTTTATAGGATACTGATACTTTCGTAATATTACAATTTATTTAAAAGCTTAATTTCTCCTTTACAGGATACTAAAAACTTTTCTATTAATTTTTTAGTTTTAAAAAAATAATAATAAACAAATTTACCACGCATACAATTTAAAGTTAATTTTCTTTTGAGTGATCAAATGGGCCACTGTAACTGAAATAACTATTGCTTATATACTAGTTTTTCCTAACCTTGAAAATTGAATAACTAAAACAAATCTCAAAATATTTACAAATATTTTATAAATTTTATTAAAATACTATTATAATAATCAAAAAAATTATTAATTTTAACCAACGAATTATTTTAAATTTTTTATTAGATTTTGAAACTAAATTTATATTTTTTGGAACCCCAACAAATATCATTTTTAACGAGCAATGTAAAAAAAACAACCTGGTGTAATACATTCATTCATAATCACCATTCTTCTTTATAAAATTAGAGAGGCATTGTATCAGTTTTCCCATCTCAGATGACCATCGATCAGCAGAAATATTTTTCATTTCTGATGTAATGAATTGATGTAACTCATCTGCAGATTGAAAATTGGTTTTGTGTCGCTGATCTTCCAAGTAAGGCTGAATAAGGCAATCCAAGATGTTATAATCAGGGGAATATGGTGATTGACGGAGCAAGGTAGCATTCTTGTTTGCGAGAAACATGAACGTCACTTTGGAAACATGAGGCCTCGTGTTGTCTTGCACGAAAATCATGTTTCTCTAGTTGAGTGAACACACATGTCGACTAAACTTCTTCTCCATTTTAACAAGAAAAGTGACATAACGCTCGCTATTCATGCTTTCTCTCTCCTGCAGCAGTTCGCAATGATATTTTCCAGTGAAGGACACTGCGATGACAGACATGATTTTTCTGTCAAACTGGTTACGCTTCACTACATGAATGGGTTCACTGTGATCACCATCAGGGTGATCACAATATGTTCATGTTGGTGTTTGCTTTTAAAAATTTTCAACTATTCCTTTGAATCAGTGACACGATTAACGTTTTGATATTTGACAATGCATGGCAACAGACCGAAAGCCCAAATGGTCTGAATGGTTCCATGACTGAGGGATGTCTCATCTTCAATTTCATCAATGGGCACTGCACCATTGGTGTTAATAATTCCAGAGACCAACAGAATGTTTTCAGGGGTTGTTTTTTGTTGATTTTCTCCCGCAGTTTTCCCAAGCAAAAGAAGTTTTGCCATTGTCAAATTCATTTATCCACCGATACACTGTACATTCTCCAACACTGTCAGCACTACGAACAGAGATAATTTCCTGATCAGATCACTTCCTGTTATGCCGAGTGAATAACGGGAGAAGGTATAGAAACGAAGATTTTTTCGATTTTCCGCCATCATAAAGACAAATAAATCAACCAATATTCAAACAAGTATTCAATAAATATTTTCTGTCAATATTTTTTTAACTACTACATATTTTTACTCTTTATATGTTACTATATACTGCGCAAGTAATTTCCGCCTTTACAGATCAAACATAGAAATATAACATCATTCTCATTCTTTCTGGTACGAACAAATATATAGTCATCAACATTAAACTTTCCCTTGATAATAGACCGTTTTGCATTAAAATCAATCATACCATTACTCCACCCCCACCACACTGCCTTCTCCGACGCAATATCACATTATGTTTTGGAACGTACATTCTCCAGTCGTCAGGACCATTTAGATTAAACTTCTTTTCATTAGAGAAAATTCTTTTTCCCAGTGATGATTTGACATGGGGCTCAGTTAAAAATATCTGCTTATTTAATTTTCGATATGTATAACCCATTTCATGTAAACCTTTCTGTACGGTCCTTGTTTAATTCGCATTGGGGGCTGATGCAGCTGATCTCACCGGTGCAAATTTGGAATGTTTGTAGTTGTTTATACAACTCTTTTTTAATACGCCTCATTGCAACAAATTATTCAAATCTGAAAAATCGATCAAGTCAACTATTCAATTTGATTGTCCAATGTGTCCCAACTATTGTCACCAGGAGCCGCTTCTTAATCAACATGTTCGAATGACTCATAAAAGCTCAACAATTCTTTTCAAGTGCAAACAGTGCGACCGATCTTTCAGTACAATGTTGAGTTTGAAGTATTATCGAATATCTCACCATAAAATCCAATGACAACATTGGAAAAAAAATACCAAAATCCATTCTTGATTATTTTCTCCGCTTGTAATGGTATTAAAATGTCATTCGCATTGCTTTAGAGACAGTCTAATAGAATTTATTTGTCTTCTGCATTATTCATATTAATAAAGCTTTTTCAGCAAAGATTTTTTAATTAAAAATGACATTGTAAAATTTATTTTACGTAAAATTCACCACACTGTCCTTTTATCATTATCACTGTTATCCATTTAAAATAAAATGACTAATTCCGATTCTAAGATTTATTAATTATAAAACAATATATTTCTTGACTATTTAATTGAGAAAATAGTGACGTTATAATGACTCACATTTTCAAAGCCTTTTCATTGGTTTACACTCTCAAACACACACATACTATCAAAATACATTCAGCATACATTAAACATCAGACAATTAACTCATTTTATTGTATCACAACTGACTGTACACAATCAATTTCATCAGCAATCACACAATAATTATTACGTAGTTAATCTTAGTTATTTGTGTTAGCAACAAACAACATTTATTATGTAACTATTCCTACTCACAACTCCCCGCCCGACTAGGCGTAAGCCACTCTACATTCCGAACAATTTCCATTCCGTCACTTTTCTGGAGTCGGTAACTTCTCTCGTGATTCTTTCTTATTACGATATATGGACCATCATATCTTTTCTGTTTCCGTCAGTTCTCGAATTTCACATATACAAGATCACCAATTTCAAAACTTCGACTGGTTACTTCCTCTTTTTCTGGTCCTGTATGTTCCATAATCTGAGCTATTTTCTTGTATCTTATCGATTTACCTTTTTGTGTCCTCATTAACTCCTACAAATCGATCAATGCTTAATTTTCTACCAAATATTACTTCTCCTGGGCTACACATAATGGTTTTCTGAATAGTGAATTGTGAACTCAATGTGTGGAAGGCATTCCTCCCAATCTCGAAATAATTTATCTTTGATAAAACAATAGTCAGTCTCATATAGAATGGAATTGTCTCTCTATCTGCCCATTCGCTTGGTGATGGTACGGACTTGAATATTGAATGTCAAAATTGTACTTTTTTGCTAATTGTTTGAATATTGTTGATACGAAACACCTGCCATTATCAACATGTATTACTTTTGGAGTTCCAAATTTTAGTATCCAATATTCCGATAGTATTTTCACTAATGTTTTCTCGTCTTGGCTTGTTACTGGTCTCAGTATTATATACTTACTAAACTGATCAATGATCGCCCGTAAATATTTTTTCCCCAACAATGTTGTTCTCAAAGGTCCACAAAAATCTATATATAATGATTCAAACGGTTCTTTCGCTGTTAGAGTTTGGTTGCTTCTTTAGTTTTCTCTGTAAAAACCTTTCCTTTTTGACAGATTTTACAACTCCGAACAGTGTTTCTCACTGTTTCTTCAAACTGATCCATTTCATAATTATCCTGTAGAAATTTAAAAACCTTTTGAGAGCCTGCATGACATAATATGCGGTGATAAAGTTTTATGAACTCCTCTCTTTTCTCTCTCGGTACATATATCTTGTTTTTCTTTCGGACAAGGTCATCTACTATATTATATTCTAAACATTCTTTTGTTCCAATTTTTTACATATTTCTTTAAGTTCCTGACAATCTTCTTGCAGAGAGGGTATCAAATTCTCCTGATCCAATGCCAACAATCTTGTTTGACACTTTGTTCTTTTTACATCTATATGTTCCAAATGTCACTTTTTACACAACTCAGTGTTCATTCTTGAAATTACGTCTGTGTTACTTTGCTTCTCTCCTTTTCGATATTCTAATTTTATGTTCAGGCTGCTCAAAAAATTTATTCAATTCTGGAATTGTGCAGTAATCGGTTTTCTAGTCGTCATTCGATGATCAGTCCTTAAAATGAAATCTTTTACCATAAAGATAATGTTTGAAATGTTGCGTGAAATCAAATACTGCCAACAATTCCTTCCTTGTTATGCAATATCCAAGTTCATGCTTAGTCATGCTCCGAGATCCAAAAGCTATTACTCTTTCTTGGCCCTCTCTATCTGTTTGGGACTGTACGGCTCCGATTGTATCAAAACTCGCATCCGTGTCAAGAATTAATTCTTGGGAAAAATCTGGGTATCTTAAAATAGGAGTATTCAACAATTTTTCTTTCAATTCCGTAAAAGCTCTGTCACATTCATCCGTCCAGACAATACTTTTATTTTTAACATTTATTAATGATTCTAATGGTCTAGAATATCTTGAATAGTCTTTAATAAACTTCCTATAACAATTGACTAGACCGAGAAAACTTCTCACATTTTTTTACGCATTTTGGTCTTTCAAATTTCTTTATAACGTCAATTTTATCCATATCAGTCTTTATTCCTTCGAAATGTATTATATGACCTAAAAATTTTATTTCTGGCACAAGAAATTTACATTTATCAGGATTTAATTTCAGACCCGCGTCAGATATTCTGGTGAATAATTTTTCCATCATCCTTATGTGATCCTCCAAAGTCTTAGAAACAACTAAAATGTCATACAAGTATACTAAAATCTCTCCAATTCATATCTCCAATAACTATTGTCATCAATTTTTGGAATGTCGATGGGGCTGCTGCAATCCAAAACGGCATTCTGTTAAAGCAGTATTGACCATATTTCGTAGAGAATGCAGTCTTTTCTTTTGATTTTTCTTCTAATTCGACTTGGTAATACGCACTACCTAGGTAAATAGTTGAAAAATATTTTGATCCGTGCAGAGTACATCATCTCGTTAACATTTGGTAGAGGAAAAGCTGGTCTCACTGATTTAGCGTTCAATAATCTAAAATCTAAACACATGCGTATCTCTTCTGAGTTCATGGATACATATACAATTGGAGAGTTCCATGGAGATTCGCATTTTGATATAATCCCATGTTTCTCCAAATCTCTTTTATTTCCTGTATCTTCGCTTCAAAATGCATTGGTCGACGTCGAGCTGGTACTGCAATAGGTGGCCCTTCAGTGATGATATGGTTTTTCAAAATATCAGTCTTTCCTATGTCCCATTTACTAGCCATAAATATAGTCCCATATTTCAAAATAAGTTTATATAATGGATGTTTTTCAGGTAATATTTGTTTCGATATTAAGATTTTTTCTTCTAGTATCATTTGTTATCTCTGAAAACTTCCTTTCTAAATTACATATCCTACCCAGTGTTTCAGTACCATGTAACGCTATGAGTTTCACTCCATTTTTTTTCCAAAATATGGACTCCAATTATTACTTCTGGAATTATTTCATTAGCAACGAACACCACGTGATTTACTTCCAATCCTCGATATTTTATTTTTAATGTACATTATCCTAATATTCGCAAAGGAATTTGCGCAGGAATTTCGAGTTGAATAACAGAAAATACCAATCATCCATCTACGTAGGAGAGGCACAATCCGAATCAACATGCAACATTCACAATATCAACACACAATTCAAAAACATTCCTCACAAGAATGATGAAGTTTGACCCGTTATTTCAAACCCCTGAATTTCGCTACTGGGATAGAGCCTTGGATTCAGGTCGATGATTCGACAATCATGCAAATAGCGATCAATATTTTGTTAGCATGCAGCGCTGGACCGATTTCAAGAACATCATACCGCTTGATGTCAAATTAGCTGATGAGAGGAAGCGATTGTTACAGTAATACCTCATTTTTAACAAACAGACTGTGTTCGATGTTTTCACATGCGTGTACCCTATTCTCTTTATTTCCTTCGGACGAGCTTGTTTACTTTTGTTATTCACTTCTTTTTTGTGTGTGTCCCCACGTTTGTTGTTATCCTGCGTATATGTAGATTTATTAATCACAGTGTTTATATTTTCTTTTTTTATGAAGTAGATTATTTGTGTTGCGTTTATCTTTGTTTTTATTTTTTTATATCGTTTTATTTATGTGATTATCGAGAAAGAGCCAAAGTCGAAAAATCCTCAAGAAAAAGTTTAATAATTCCCAAAAATTGAGGTGAGTTATCGTAATCGAGAGAAAACTAATAATAGAACGAAGGAAAAATTAATTAAAGAAAGGAAGACAATCGTTGAAAGACAAGAAATATTATTAAAATTAATTATGCAATTTCAATTTGAATTTAAATTCAAATAGAAATTGATACAGAATTAATAATTATATAACGACTAATTACCTGACTATTAAATCCAACTGTAGATTGAATTTCGAAGAATTACCAAATCCAACTGATGATTGAATTTTGACGAACATTATTATTATTATACCCAACTGACAATTGCATTTTGACAAACATTATTACAAAACCCTATAATTTGACTCCTCATAACTAACTATCCGATTATATTTTGGTAAAAAAAATATTGTGACAAATTTCATACGATTGTAAAGGTTACTATTTTATTAAAAGTTATTTGATTAAATTATACAATTTTGGATTTTATCTTTCTCTCATCCTCATCAATGATCGTGTCAACGTAATTCCGACTAAGTTAATGTCACGATCAACTCGAGTTGAAACATTTTTGATAGCTCAAGAGCCCCCAGTGGTTGTTAAGGGTCAACCACAACCCAAGGTGATTTAAAGATTTAGTTATGTATTCTCTTTTAACCATGAGCGGGCCGGACGCCTCTTCTTATTTGACATCTGCCTAGCAGTGCCAAGTTCGAAGGGCCTTCGGGTTCAGTTCAAGATAGGATAGGCTATGGGCCCCCCACCTGAGTCAGTATCGATAGGGAATGATTTTACGTATATTACGGTATTGCCTGTCAATATGTTGATCATGTGTATCGTTATACTTGCGGCATTGTGTTTAAATGTAAACTGGTTGTCATTGTAATGGGAGACTTGCGGCACTGTTATGTAGTTTTTATGATTTGTGGCAGTGTTGTGTCACTCATGTCTGTATGAACTCTGTCAAGATTTGGCATTACTGTATCTCGTCGAACTTACGGCATTATATAGTGAAGTCTCAACGTGCGCTGACCTGTCTAGTAGCATTAAATTATACGAACGATAATGTTATGTACCTCGATCACTATATCTTGTTACGAAACGTAACCATGTGTTATCGTTCACCGCATCCAGATTCCGCCCTGATCGTTGGGTCGCCAATGTATATATTAATTATTCAGTTTATATTAGAACGGTTAGTCGATTCATGTTTCAGCGATTCATTTCATGCTGGTTCGCGTCAGAGTACGAATTCGTGCCAGACCGGTTCCATAATTTTATAGAATTACTCCTGAGTTGTTGCGCCTATTAATAAGCATTATATATGATTACTGGAATATCGTTAAATGTTATCAACATATTAATATTCAAAATAATGGCAAATATATTTGACAAAAATAGCATTGATGAAATAACATTGTCAAAACACTAACGGCAATTTTATTATTTATAAGTCATATCGATCCGTTAGTCTTTCCCCTTCACTGCCTCAGCTAATCGCAATTCCTCTCAAACCAAATTAATAGATGCGTTTCTCTCATAAGTGTCGCCTGCTAATTCTCATTCAACATGTCGGCACACAACTCTTTCTATCTACCTCATTCGACTATGTACATATTATCAAATACTTATCTATAATTCTCTAACCGCGTTATCACTAGACTGTGTGCCCTCTCTGTCTACACACGGCTCTGTCATACTCGATTTCAGGAATAGTTCTATTTTTAGTAATGGTTTTAACTGTCGATTATCGATTGTTTCGCGTCATCATATCCAACGCTATATCAACAACAGGTTTCTTATTATAATAGCTCTGAAAACGAAATCACGAATTATATTTATATTAAACAGATTATCATGCTACTAGTTTGTTACATAAATATTTTACAATCCGCTCTCATTTACCGACCGAATTGAATCTTCGAGTCGCCGTTGTATTCATTTATCCCTAACGCAATCGGGTCCGGCGCATAACTCAACTGCACGGACTTCACATCTGTGACCATCAGGAGTTGCTCATATTCCTTAAGGAGACTCTCGTCATCTATGGATTTTATCAAGTCATTTACGGCTCTCGAATCTTTCTTATCTGAAGTATTTGGTCTATATGTTTGAAGTATTTTCTATATGTTTGGATACTACGCCTGACCTTAGTAAGAAAGATCAACTTTCTATTTGTTCGATATGTTAACCCGTCCGGATACATTACTGGCATGGATGGATATGCTTCAGTGAATAGATTCGATGACCTGAGCGCTGTTCTTAAAATACATAAATTATGTATGACAAATATTCGCGGACAAGGCTAGTTTTACCCCCATGATAGGCCAGTATACTGGTGTTCAAGCAAGAGTTCGCAATATTTCTCCCTCAGCATACTTCTTTCATTGTTTTTCACATCGTCGACGTGTGCTGTGAAAATGTTACGACGAGAAATTTCTTTGGAGTGGTGCAAAGACTTTGGTTTTATAGAATGTTCCACAAAGCATAATGGTCTTTTTGAGAACTTAATATGTTCTCAGGACACAGTCACTCCGACATCCGTTTTTCATGTTCTTCGATCTTTGAGCACAACGCTATGGAGCAGCCGTGCAGACAACTGTGGTGCGTTATTGAAAACACTTCCCGTAATAGTCGCTACAAAATGGCAAACGTCACTCTAGATGCCTCGTTTGATCGCGATAAAGCCGGTGATGATTCATTCCTCTTAAAGGCAATTGATTTTGAATTCTACCTGTGTCTCCAAGTCATGAGTAAATTCTTAGAGCTCCGTAATATTCTTTCTAAGGCTCTACAAAGAAAAGACACCAATATATCTGCCGCGTCCTCCGAAGTGAACTCACTGATTAGTGAAGTCAAAGAGCAACGTTCTGAAAATGCTTTTGATCTGATGTCGACAAAAGCTGTACAAATTGCTGACGCCATCGATGTTTAATATGAGGAGCCACGGCAACGAAAAATAACTAAGCGAATTGATGATCAATGTAAATCACAGGTAATGGAATAAATATCAATATTATATTATATATTCTATGCATCTATTTATTACTTACATCAGGTGTTACACACTGGTCTAGAGAGATACAGATGTTACTTTTTCTATGGAACAATTGACCTGTTGTTGTCAGCACTGGCAAGCCACTTCGATCCAAATGTCCTTCCCTTGTTGTCATGCCTTGCATGCTTAAGTTCTCCTAACATATCTTATCTAGACCATCTGAGTACCGGTTGTTCTCACGTGAGATATTTGAGAAGGATGACATCCATTCTGTATTCCTCCACATGGTTAATCTTGGCCTCACCAAAATCTATCCCCATCTGACTACACTTTATCGTCTAGTGCTTACATTGCCGGTCACCTCAGCGTCCTGTGAACGGTCTTTCTCTGCACTTAAATTAGTGAAAAATCACCTTCGTACAGTTATGACACAAGACCGACTCTTAGATTTAATGGTTATTGCGATGGAATCAAATCGTGCCAAGAAGACTTATTTAAAATAAAGCAGTAAAACATTTCTGGAATAACTTTGCAGATGGACGTTGAAATTTAATTTTATCATTTAGTTAAGGAGAAATGTTTTAATTATTTGAAATACATGTATGTCGTTTTTTTTCAAACACGTGTGTTATGATATTTATCAATGGCCAATTTTGACAAAAACACGGAATAATTGTATCAAAAATTTGGTTACTATCGATATTCAATAAATGTCTTCGGGCGTCCCCAAATTTGTTCTCCCCATACCCCCACTGTTGCAATCATTAATAAAACTGTAGCAAAGTTTAATAAAATTGTTGTAAACAATAATAAAGCTATTTTAATTGTTAATTAACTTCAACAATTAATTTTCAAAATACTCGATAATAAATAATTCATCAATGATTCATCATGATAGAAAATTAAATAAAAATGTGAAACTCAAAATTAAAGAAAGATCGAAGAAAAATTTCAGGTAAACTTTAATTTTGATACCCTATGTATATTTATTCCATGACATCTCTCTATTCACATTTAACAATATGTGTTTGATTGTAAAAAGGGGGGTGATCAGACCGTCAACAACAAACTAGTTATATGCCTTCAATCGCGATGTCGTTATGACTTATTTAATGAATACGATAAATTACGACGAACATTTGTCGCTCAAGTGACGAATAACAGAGACAGATGGAAATCCTGTGCATTCGGTCAACGAAATTCTGAGGAATCTACGTCGGAACTTCTTAAAAAACTTCAATCTCAATCCAAATATTTGAAGAAACTTGAACATGATGTTTTGAAAAGAGAAAGTCAATATTTTCAATTTGGAAGTGAAACTGGACGGTAAAATATCGGATAATGAAGTGAAGGGAAAAAAAGAGAAAAAAATTAATTAAAATGCGCACGAAATCGTGAAAACAAAAAAAATCGTGAAACAAAAAACCCTTCTACCACATTTATTAGTTAATTCAACTACAACGAAAACATTTCACCATCAAGAACAATCAAATCTCGGAATCATTCCAGTCGTTAAAGAAAGAATGTGAACGTACTTTGATCGCAGTGGAAATTCGTGCTGTCGAGCTGGCAAATATCGCTAGTACCCGTTCTGTTACC
>MQRK01254997.1:439-13780 GCA_001938485.1 Girardia tigrina
CCTTGATTAAAATTTATTTTTTATCTAAAACCATAGTAAGAGGTATTAAAATGAATAATTTATGAAGTTTTTGTGTTTTTTAACGTGTGAATTTATCACATATTTTCACAGATAGGAAGTGAAAAAAACATTAAAAACGCTATTATTAGTGTCTTTTTCGGGTTTTTTTATTACGGAATCGGTTTTGAAAATTGGATTTGGGGATTTTTCGGCCGATTTGGCCAAATTTGCGCCAGTTCGAAGGCTACTATTACTACTACTCTTTTATAATGAATAAATAAACTGCAATCTTTTGAAAACCTTTTATCCAGAATTAATCCTTGAAGCCGAGTGTTGGTAGAATCGGAGAGTGTAAAGAAAACAAACGAGGAAACAATTTTAAAGAATTTATACGAAAAGAAAACATAAAATTTGGAGATAATAGCACGGAGGTTCATGGTTAAACAAGTTAATTACGACAATATTAATTCTTTTTGAAGCAAATCCGGATAGTAGCAGTTTTTTGCGTAATCACGATCAGGATATGGCTACCAAAGTATTTATTACCCTGCAGATGACACATCAGGCAAATGATTCAAAATGTATGAAACGGAAATCAAATCCCAATGCTGTAGAGTTAGTTACAGATATCAAGATGTCGAGTAATGTTTATGACAATCAATAATTTAAACTCACAAAAACTATGAAAATGGAAAAATTCAATTACAAAAAAATGATCTAATAACTCAAAGAAAAGATAAATAAACTTCTGATGGAAAAAAGCAACCCCTCTGATCAAATGAACGGAATCCTTCAGATGTGTTTTAATTATAAATACGTTTAACATTTTACAAGAGAATGTTAAAAGAGATGCTATTTTACTCTGAATGGCAACTATCCAAACATAAATTGCCGAAAAAAACTTTGGATATTTTGACGAGTTTCAAGTAGGTACAAAATACGAAATAGAAACAAACAACGATCTTTGTGACTCAGAAAAAGAGATTAATGAGATCGAAATGTGGTGGATAACTTTAACAACAGTCTTCCATGCTTTAACGTAAAATGATAAAACAAAGAAATATCGAAAAAAATTATCAAGGCTTATATCAAGGCTTTATAAAAAGAAGAATTATAGAATAAACATTATTAAGAACATCGGAAAAGTCACTGGTAAAGTAAAATTGGAAGTGAATATAGGACCAGTAAAACTAAAACACGTATTGAGAGTAATGAGATGATTATTTCAACATGTAACTATCGGAATTTGAAGTATAAAGAGCAATAACGTTTGTGAAAACCCGAATAAAAATGCAATTTTCTATAATAATATTGAGGCTGACATTGTTGTACAGGATCATGACTTCAGCTAACGTCATTCAACTTAAATGTAACAATCTTCTCAATTTTGAATAAATTAAAATAAAATTGGCAAGTTATTAAAATCAAAACTTGAAAGCCAATTAAAAACGTTTATTAATTTCGACGGTTTAACCGTCATCGTCAGAACAAACGATTTTTCAAACGAAATTTACTTATATGCTGCAGTTAATGATTATGTAATCAATACGTAATCAGTACGTCATTTAAAAACTCTCAACAAAGTTGTAGAGAGTGCAGTTTGAAAGTTAATTTTAGGATCCAAAGATCTCTCTCCCAATAATTTTTAAATTGAGTGCACAGAATTTTAAAGTGTTGTGAATTTATATCTCCTTTACATTGTCTTCTGTGTCCTGCAATGTTACTACCACCTTCATTGCGACTGTGTTCCTGGATTCTCTTACAGAGATGACGTGAAGTCTCTCCAATGTATGTCGGGTTACACCCATTACATGTATATTGGTAAATGAGATCCGAACACAATCCCAATGGCGTTGGAGATTTATTGCCGAACATGCTTTCTTAGCCAATTTTAATAATAGAGAACTCAAATATTCGTCATCTTTCAATGGAGGTAATTTCCCGTTTTTTCTAAATTTTTTCTAAATTTTCTCATCTGTGTAAGAGAATCCAGGAACACAGTCGCAATGAAGGTGGAAGTAACATTGCAGGACATAGAAGACAATGTAAAGGAGATATAAATTCACAACACTTTAAAATTCTGTGCACTCAATTTAAAAATTATTGGGAGAGAGTGACATGTGAAGAGTTATATATTAGATCTTTGGATCCTAAAATTAACGTTCAAACTGCACTCTCTACAACTTTGTTGAGAGTTTTTAAATGACGTACTGATTACGTATTGATTGCATAATCCTCGACTGCACTATATAAGTAAATTTCGTTTGAAAAATCATTTGTTCTGACGATGACGGTTAAACCGTCGAAATTAATAAACGTTTTTAATTGGCTTTCAAGTTTTGACTTCTCAATTTTGTTAATATTATTCGCCGCAAGAACAGTTCTTTTTGCACAAACTTTTGGTTTGAGGTTATTATATATTATATATATAATATTATATATATATATAATATATAATATATAATATATATATATATATATATATATATATATATATATATATATATACTATATATTATATAGTGCGTGTTATATTTAATGAATAATACTCTTGCTGAATTATAGTTTAAACGAAGGGCTTATGATCTGGCCTTGTTTATAGACGACTCTTTTTAATCTTTAGCGTTTTTTTTGATTTTTTATCATTTAAGACTCATCTTGACGTTTTGATTTGTGGGATTCATTGTCAATTCAGTATTGTTAGAATCCAAGAAGACGCTTAAATTGTTTTCTTTTGCAAAAAGCATATAATAATTGTTTCAAATATATAAACAAATTAATTTTTAATAAAAATTAAATAAAATGTTCTAATTAGGTGGCAAAATGTTAAATTAGACCGGAAAATGGTATAGTGTAACGTTTTGTTTTTTTCTGCCATTCCTGCGAACGACCTTAACAAATTATGCTAGTTCCTCTCAGCATTCAAATTATGTTGAAATGTTAATTGTACATGTGTTCTTTCAAAAGAACAACCAAATAATTTTTTTACAAATTGCGACGCCATTCAAAATTTATTTGCATATTTATTTACAAAATAATTATAAAGAAGATACAATTTTCTTTATCTCAGCCACAGCGCATTATTTGAGTTAAAAACCATACGTAAAACATTACACTCTTCAATTAAGTAGCATGATGAAATTCATAAAAGTAAACTTTACTTATTTCACCGGAATTTAATCAAATAAACTTCCAGATGAAAGGATTGATTAAAACTTTTGTACCAAATTTTATAAATAATCTATATTCATATTAGTGAATCTTAAATTAAAATGAAATTTTTAAGACATTCTTTGTGTACATGGTTGATATTGTATCTTTAACACAAAAGCGCATCAAAGGAAGTATATAAATGCAGCAGTCGTTGATTTATATCTTTCACTATTCATCCATAAATTTCCTTTGAATTAACCGAGAATCGATCAACTTTCCGCCAATATATTATATAAAAATATATATTAACTGAGCGCCAGATTCTATAAACGTTTATTTTTATAATCAAATTTAAAACTTTGACAGTTGATATAAATTAATATGTAGAAATAATCTAATTTAAAACGTCTTTCAGACGGTTAATAAACGAATTTAATGTTCAACTTTTCTTTAAATAAAAAAATGATTTTAGACAGCAGGAAAAAATATTTAGCCTAAAAAATAAACGTTTTAATATTATCAACACAATTATTGGAGTGAATACATTTATGAACAACACAAAAAGAATCGTCAATACAACAATTCTCAGTAGTTCCGTCCGAATTTTTCAATTTTATTTACTACTATCTTAAGATATAATTAATAACTTAATCATAATTTATAAATAAACTAACTAAAGTAAACTATAAATAATAATGGTTAAAGAAGACTTAATAAAACTCTCTATTTAAAATTTACAATTTAGATAAATTAAAATATGACATTAAATATGATATATTTAAATATTATTGATAAAACGAAATCCGGATGATAATTTTGAAATTATCAAAATTAACATCTCATTTACATTTTTTCCTATGTTCTGCAATATTACTCTTACTCTTTTTTCGACCATGTTCTTGAATTCGTTTACAGAGATGACGTGCAGTCTCTCCAATGTACGTGGCATCGCACCCATTACATTTATATTCATAAACAATATCAGAACAAAGTGTTAAAGGTGTAATAGATTTATTACTGAACATATTTTGAATTTTATGAGACCGTGATATAATTTTTAAATTTAATTCATTGTTAGTTGCATTTAACAATGCATTTTTAAAGTTTTTAAATCCTTCAGAATAAGGTACAATTAAACAATATTTAGGCATATTATTAATTTTGATATATTAACAACATCATATGAGTTTTACAACATTTATTAATATCACAAGCGCATTCACTATTTGATATCTCTCTTGATCAATATATTTCTGAGGTCATACTAATTATTTTCAATAAATGAAAATCTGTTAATAAAAATTATTAATTATAAATAATCTAATTGGTTAAAGTTAAATCTAAACATTTTTTCTAAAAAAAGAACATATTAAATTAATATATTAAAATTTTAAATTACATTAAAAATAAATAATACATTCAAAAATTATTTTAAATCTTTTTACTTTAAAATTAAAATATTTTTAATTGGTAAGAATCAAGAAAATATCAATCATCCATATATGTAGGAGAGGCACAATCCGAATCAACATACAACATGCACAATATCATCACACAATTCAAAACATTCCTCACAATTAATATCTAATGATCCTTCGATTTCTTTCTTCGATCCATCAGGAGAAGCCAAAATCTTATTTTTCGAAAAATCTTTCAAAAGTATTTTATCTACTGTTTCCTTTATTAATTTTTATAGAAAAGATTTAGATTAACCATTCTTATTTAACAAAGAACTTAGTTTATTAATACTTTCTACAAATTTAACAAAAGTGGAAGACAACGACCAGAATTTTTGATTAGCATGATTTCTAGCAATCGATTACATAATCATTATTTTTGTATTTATATACAGGTGAATTGATTATTAATTAGTGACCTGAAGATGACGGTAGATCCGTCGAAATATATTGTCTTGAAATATATTTTTTAATGGATGAATGTTGTTATTTAAATATTGTTTGAATAATCGAAAAAAGCGAGTATTTAATTTTGGATTGTAATAAATAATTTCTAGAAATATTTGCGTTATTCCTAACAGATATATTTTTCATTCTCATAATTTGAATTGACTTAGTCCGAATTATTTAATAATTAAATTTAATTATCAATTTTAATATTAATTAGAATTATATTAACTTAATAATATCACTTATTTGAAATTATTAATTATTTAAATTTACTTTTACAAAATTTCAAAGCTTACATTTATTTCATTTATTGATAATTTAAAATCAAAAAAAGTCACTTTCAAATAATAAGAACTAAAAAGTATTAATCAGCCATACATAACATAAAATGCTTATCATTAAAAAACATATTTCTCAAACAATTTCAAAAAAAAGAAAAATTGAATCTTCATATTGACTAATACACGTTGTTGTTGGAGTTTTTGATTCCTTGTGACAATTTCCTGACAGTATTTCTCTGTCGTAATTGTTTCTCCCGGATTTAGGAAGCTATGATGAACAACACCGGCTGCAGACGACCAAATAGTCCCCATCAACTTTTTTTTGGTAAAATGTCTGCCTCGGAAAGGCATGCGGAGCTTAATCGTGGTCCAACAATTGAGTAGAACGTCTCCAATTTGTCGTAGAGAATCTATTTTTCATCACACATTAAAATTCGGTCCAGAAACGGATCATTCTTGTTCCACAGAAGAAGTGAAGGGAAGCCTTAAAACGACGCATTTTTTGATTGTCATGTAATTCGTATGGAATCTATTTATCCAATTTTTTCGACTTCCCAATGTCCCACAGATGGTTTGAATTTGTTCCTATAGTTCCACCGAGTTTCTCCGCCAGCTCTCGAACTGTCGTGTGTGGATTTCCTTCTACTAGAGCCTTCAAATTTTCTTTTTCAATAGCAGGTTTCAGTCCACGGCCATCTCATCTCCTTGAAATTTTTTGAACCAACATTGTAACATAAGTTCGTTTGATGTTCTATTTCCCAATGCACCGTTAATTTTACGGACGGCCTCCGATGCTTTGTGGCCAAGTTTGAATTAATACAAAAAATTACTCGTAATTGCGCTTTTTGCATACTGACAAGTATTTAAATACACAGGTTATTTTAAAGTTAATATTTAAACAAAGTATCATAGAAATATAGAGTTTTTCATAAGCTATGTATAAAAAATAAATAAAGGATAAAAATTTATTTCAAAACATAATGAAAAATTAGGACCATTCTAAAAACATTATTTTTTAAACAACCTAATAAAATATTTATTAAAAAAAAGTCATAAATATTCTTGAATTTATTTTGCGCTCATTTAAGGAAAAACATTTTTTGTAAAATATAAGTAACAACATTTTAAAACTTAAAATTAGTACGTTTATATTAAGAGGCTCAAATCCATTTCAGTAGCAGGGAATTAATGTAGAATTTGATGCTAGAAATCAATTTAAATTTCTGTGGTAAATAATTAATTTTCAAATGTAAATGTTTTCTTCAATACTCTTTTTAATAAATTTCTGTAATTAATAAAGGGACAATTTATGTTCAGTTCTTCAACAATTCATCTTTGGAATCTACATAATTGCTTCTGAATAATCTGAATCTATTTCATATTGTGGTAAATAAGTGCGTTGGATTTACCACAACGTAATAGACTTAGGGGACTGTACATTTGGTATCGTCCATATATTCATCAGAACACTCTTCCTCGAAAGGAATCCACAATAATTTCTAAATCATCATTCTCATGTTCATAATATTCAATTTAGGCACTGAAATTAATTAAAAGATCCTAAAACTTTTCACTACTCAAATTTCCAGATCTACAATTTTCAAAAAAAATGAAGACGAAAAAAATCACAAAAATTTCACAAAAAAGTAAAAACTCGTTAAAACAGTGGTTCTTAACCTTTTTAGCTACCGGCACCCTTAAAATTTTCAAACAATATTCTCGCACCCCTTACCCGAAATTATTGAATTATAAAAATTGAAAAACAAACATTATTCATAACATATTTTTTATTAATTTTATGTGCATAACAAATTTTTTTATAAATTTTAATTGTTAGCTGAAATAACCAATTATAAATGATCAAAATTTATATTAATGGCTTTTTTGTCGTTGCTTTTCCTCAATTATTTTTGAAAACCGGGGAATCTTTTTGAAATAGCCACACGCATATCATTACTAGCATTAAGTCTATTTCGAGCTTTTATTTTTATATGTACAAGTGACGAGAACCCCATCTCACACAAATACGTTGTGGCAAATGGAACAAGATGCTGAAGCGCTATTTTAACTAATAGTCACTATTAGCTGAAATAGCTACACATGAATTTGTATAATTATAGTTTCGCAGCCCAAGATATTCTAGCTCGCACCCCTAAGGGGTGCGTGCACCACCGGTTAAGAACCACTGCGTTAAAACATAAATAATTCTAATTACCTCCATCTATTTCATATACTATGTCATGTTTAGAAATGTTCTTTTAGTGTAAAACTTTCGAAATTCCATCAAAACTTAATTTTGTCATTTTTCAAATCAATACTAAAATCAATACATATTTAATATATACAAATATATAATGTAATACCTATATAAACTTTTGAAAAAGTCATAAAAATAAAGATTAAAGATAAAGATCCACAAAAATGTAACAAATGTTTAAAACTTATGTTCTTAAAATTCCATGAGATTAGAAACCATAAGCCGTATATTTCCTTTTCACTTCTGTAAAAGAAGACTGCCAGCACTTTTATAGCTACCAGGTACTTCCCGAAAAAACTTATCAAGTCAAAAGATCTTATAAGAACAGTTCTATTGTCATGTACACTAAATCTCATGAAGTTAGAGTACCATCAATCCATACTTTTCTTTAAAATGCTTTTATGGACTGCGGCAGATTTATTTTGTCCTAGAACCGCCTAGAACCATTTAAACATTTTTGATGATGTCTGGTTTGCTTCCAGGAGGTTCCAAAATTCTCCACTATCAATTTTTAACATGATAAAACCAATAAAGCCTAAATATCAGCAAAAAGCTCATACTGATTATTTCTATTAGGCTGTTCACGCTGTGATTGTCTTTGGCCCTTACTTAAAATTAAACTAAGTAAAAATTTAAATTAAATATTAAATAAGTAAATTAAATAAATAATTAATCAATATATATATATATATACAGGGGTGGCCATAAGTCGCTTTACCCAGTTTTAATAATAATAAGCACAAAATTCTAAATGATACAACTTTTATTTTAATTATTAAAACTGGGTAAAGCGACTTATGGCCACCCCTGTATATATGAATTTATTGAAATCAAATAATTGTCAATTCAAATCATTGTTAAACGGTTCTTTTGTTGATTAATAAATAAAACAGTTATTACATGAATCAGAAACAATAAATTGATTGTGTATATTTCTTTCGATTTGTATAATGAAATTTAATGTATGAAATGTAAATGAATTATTTTTGAGTGTGTGAGAAGTGGTTGCAACCTCAATATCAGGATTCATTTTTTTAACACCAAAATTTATTTATTTAACAATTCACATATTTAAAACAAATTTTCCTGTTAATTTAATTATCTCAACCCAAATTAATCTATTAAATTCTTTTCGATTTAATTTTTAAAATGCTGAAAATTTATTTCGAAAATTTATTTCAAAAATTATTTAAACTTTATTTTCAAAATTTATTTCAAAGTTTATTTAAAATTGCTTATTAAAAATATTTTTATTTATAAATAAATATTTAATATTTTTGTTTTCTTGACATTTTTAATTTTAAGATATTTAATAGATACATTAAAATATAGTTTTTATTTTTAAATAGATATTTTATTTTTTTATGATTTTCTTTTATTATATCATTTTTAATTTTAAAATATTGAATAAGCATATTAACATAAAAATATTTTACCCTTTAAATTAAAAAATAATAAACTATTCAGGCGAGATAAAAATTTAAATTAACCCCTCATAGTTCCCTTGACCTGTGGACGGTTGAGACCGGTCCTTTTTTGAGAAAGAAACTGAACTTTAATATGAAATTGAATAAACGCAAAACGAAGAAATATATCTCATCTTCATTTGAGATACAACATAGGCTAATAAGCAACTTAAAAAATATTGGCGGTCCGATTTGCGTCCGGCTCATGGAATTTTCCCTTGTAAGTGTTACATGAGTGGAAGGAAAAACTTTCTTACATCAAACTTTTATGTTCGACACAAAATTATTCAATTCCTGATCTGAATGATGACTTATGATGAAAAGTGAATCACCTGGGATAATGTTAAGTGAAAACAATCGTGGATAGAATGCGAACAGCATGAGCAAACTGTGACCAAAGCAGGATTAACGGTCATGCAGGATTTGTTGTGAGTTTGGCGGTTTTAATTCATGCATTATATAGTTCGAACCTAGCAAGCATTTATTCATATATTCATGACAAATGATTCTAATGGTATAAAATTCGGCTAAAGAGAAACTTTGAAAATCGACTTTTCAAATGTTTTTGTCAAAAGAGACAGGGTTTTTTATTAAAGATATAAAATAATTACCATCAAAATAACATAAATCTGATCATTATTATCAAAAATTACGGATTTACTTTTACTATACCAAATGTTATTTGCTAGAATTTTGATTAATAGGGATATAAATTTTAATTTAGCCATTGATGTTAATTTAAAATCAAATTTATTTCAAATGAAAAATAGTTCATTAGATTTCGATGAGACTCTTCAGAGAAGGACATGATAAAAATGATAAAAAGAGAAAAATAATCAATTTATATAAGTAATAAATATTATTCAAATATATATATATATATATATATATATATATATGTGTTTTTCAAATAAACGTAAAACCAAATCTACTATAATGTAAATGAATGTCATACGGTATAATAGTGTTGGGTTTTATTGAAAATTATCTTTGTTTTCAAATATTCACTCCTAAACTCAAATCTTAAATCTTTATCTTTAATCGTAAATCTCTATTCTTTATTCCTTAATCAATAATCTTTAATCAATAATTCTTAATCAATAATCTTTAATCTTTGATCTGACTCCAGTTATTCAGAAAGGACTTCCAACATAAATATATAAATAATGAAAACAAATTCTTTTATCAAACTTTATTTCAAAAAACAAATATCAACAAGTCACAAATAATAATAATAATTCAATTTTTGATGACAGAATACAAACACAAAACAATATTTCGTACGAGTTAACATATGACAGTAAAACTGTGAATCTCCAAAGTCGAACGATGATTTGATTTTAACTCAAAGATTTTAAGTTAAACCTTTTTCTCCCATACGGAGTACTTATGGTTTAACAATATTTTTTAAAAGAATAAAATGAAAAAATAAAAATAAGTTTTTTCGTTACTTGTTAACACGACTCCTCTTAGTTAGATTTCTTGCAAGTATTTTTGGGCAAATTAAAACTAGATTTGATGTTGTTTATATAGTAATTTTCCTCAGCCTTGAAAATTGATGAGATAAAACAAAGATTAAAATATTTAAAATTTTGATGAAGTAAAACAAACATTTATAATTTTTAATTCCAAGTTTTATTAAAGTAAATATTATTTGTTTGAAGTTAATAATTTTACTAAATTTTAAATTTTTTCTTATATGAAATTTTATCAAGAAGTGTTCATATGATTTTTCCAAAACCCTAACAATAGTCAATTAATTTTTCATGAATTTCGTTATTTTATCTTTTTTTCGTTATGTTATCTTTTTGCTAAAGATTTGCCATAGAAATCTAATAATATATTTATTTTTAATAATTATAGTTTAGATTTTAATATTTTCTTAATATAAGTTATTTTTTCTTTGAAATTTAGTCTAAAAAATTATATTTCATTTTTTAATAAAAAGTTTAAATTAAAAATAAATAATATTATATTATTTTAAAAAATGTATAAAACTTAATGAAATAAGAATTGAATTTTAATAAATTTCAAAATTTATTATAATTTCATATACAGTGCGCGCCAATTTATTAGTTCCACCTACATTTTTTTTACATTTTTGGGCCTACTCTTTGCAAATAATGAGACAGTGCCAAACAAATTAATATATAATATATTTAATTGATAACATAATTACAGACATAAGAAATAAAAGCATACAAATAACATTATAGAAAAAAAACAAATAGTTCATTTTTTGTAATTTAGAAAATTAGTATTTTGTTGGGCCTCCTTTTGCTTTGATAACTGCTTCGACTCTATTGGGCATTGAATTGGCCAAATAAATCAAGGTTTGTTGAACTGATGCGTCATGGTTCCAAAAATGTAAAATTCTTTTAATTAATTCTTGTTTTGATGTTATCGTCTCCTCCTTACGCTTTCTTTTGATGATACCCCAAAGATTTTCGATGGAGGACTATTCCCTGCCCATGGAAGCAACTGAATATTGTTGTCTTCAATGAATTTGGCAACAATATTATCTGTGTGGCATGGTGCTTTGTCCAAAAGTAGGAAACCACCATTGTAAGGGTACCAGTCACACATTTGGGGCACCAGAGGGTTCTTCAAAATGTCAACATACTTGGTGGCATTCATCATTCCCTCACAAATATGAAGACGACCTGTCCCATTTGTACTAAAGCAGCTCCACTCCATCACCTTGGTTGGATGGCATTGAACTTGATGTACTGGAGCAGGTTAATTGGGTAGTTTCCACACTGTATAGCCACCAGAAGTCCCACACTCGAAAATTGATTTATCTGTGAAAACAACCTGTTATGAAAGAAATATTAAAATGATGTGCATACACAAAAAATCCCACAAATATGATGTATTTAATGAATAAAAAATAATTTTAACCTTTTCCCAATCCTCTGCTGTCCAGTGTCTGTGACTTCTTGTCCATTCCAATCTTTGTTTCTTCATCCTGGCAGTCAACACAGGTACCCGTCTCGCTTTGACTGACTTGCAGCCGAATTCTTTCTATCTGCGTTGAATTGTCTTCAAAGATAATCTTGTTCGGGCTGCCTGTAGAGCTGATTTGACATCTTTTGCCTTCATAGTTGGGTTTTTGATATCACCCGCATCATAGCTCTCTTATCAGCATTGGTAGTCAACTTCTTCTTTCCACAGTGACCAATTCTATGGGACTGGATAGGGGCATTTTTGCAACGCTGCACTGTTGTATGGCTTACACCAACTAAAGCTGTAATTTCTCGAATACTTTGCTTGCATCCATCACGTAGAATCTTAATTTGAGCTTTCTTATTGCTGTTAATATCTCCCTTTCTTCCCATTATTGATGAATTTAGTCAGTGTGACCTTGAATCAATGAATAATGATTTTTTTTCCATTAAGTTGGTTTATATGATAGCTAAATGCCTTTTCATTGGTCATTTCAATAACTTATTAACACTTTATTATACATAAAAAATCACATTTTCGTGTCATGTACACATACATGAATGCTATATAGTCTACAAACATACTCACATACATGTATGTATGTACATGAGAAAATGCATTATTTTACCAAACTAATGCCAAACCACTTAACATACACAATATTAGTCATCAAGCCCATATAAGCACACCATACACAAATGATAATGATTTTTACAAAAAATAGGCAGTGGAACTAATAAATTGGCGCGAACTGTAATTACTAAATTACTGTCATGTAATGTTTCAATTTAATTAAATAAATCAATTTTAATAATCATATATGATAAAAAAATAATTTTAGAAATACAACGGAAAATGATAATATTTTAGTTAAATTTATTTTTATATTAAATAATTTTATATTGTCATTCTTTAATGATTGTTTCACTCATTTGTCCATCCTTGTGGAATTTTAATTATTCCTTTCTACTGCCGATCTCAATCTTGATTAACCATGACTTTCAATAAAAATAAATTCTAATATAATTAATGTAATTGAAAATATGTTAATTAGAAATTGAGTAATAATTTAAATAATTGAAACAGGAAAAACTAAAACAATTATTCGCTTGGAAAGTCATCTAAAACGAATGATAGGTTATAAATATATATTTAAAAAACAATTTTGTTAAACCTTTTTTAATAAATTAATTATTATACATGTTTTGAAACTTAATTTTCTATCTTGTAATTTAAAAGATAATAAAATGTTAATTAATGCGTTAATTAATTTGTTTCTATTAACAAAATACAATCTGATATATATATATATATATATATATATATATATA
>MQRK01254997.1:13879-67299 GCA_001938485.1 Girardia tigrina
ATATATATATATATATATTGATCAGTGTTTGTAGATCACACCATAATTTCTATTCAGACCGTCGAGTATCTCTTTTGAAGGGGCTGACCTCTGGTATGTCAGGCCGAAGAGTTTCTGAGTTTTATTTTGATTAGTTATTGACTCGTTGAACAGAACAATTAAGGTACTTTCTGTGTAAAAATATGTCCACTGAGGTAGTTTCGACAATATTCTTACAGCTCCATGGATGGGGACACAATTCCAATATTCTCGACAGATGATATTGTTAGTTTTTCTCGATCATTTACTGCGTTATTTGGCAGTAAACTTAAGTCACTTTGATGGAAGTTTTTGATTTCTTTCAATTTAAAAAAATCAAAAAGTCGGTTATTTAGAGTTTAACACTTGATATTTTAGTACTACTAAGTTTATTTATTGTGATCTTAACCGCTTTTATTATTATTTTTATTTTGTTTATTATGTATATATTTTTGTATGAATTTGTGAATGTTTGAAAAGAGTTTATTTGAGTTTAATGAAAAAGAAGTTGTGTTGAAGAAAATAAAAGAGGGTTGTGTGTTTTTGTAAAGAACAAGAAATTTAAATTAGTTATTGTTTAAAAAAGTAAGTCATGAAAAAAATAAAATAATTATTAAAAAATATTCATAAATTGAACAATAAATTAGAAGAGCATGACTTAAAGCGTTTGAAATGAAGTGCTACAGGAGAATCCTGATGATCACGTGGAAAGTAAAGAAGACCAACGACTTTGTCTGGGGGAGAGTGACAGAAATACTAGGTAAAAAACCGGAATCAATAGAAGAGACCATCAAGAGAAGGATGCTGAAATTCTATGGACATCAGATAAGAAAACAAGCTCTGGCAAAGGTTATGATTTAAAGAAGAGTGAAAGGAAAATGACTAAGGAAGACCAAATAGACAATGGAAAAATAAATTAAAAGAATAGAGGGAATTGAAAATGGAATGTCTGAGACAAGAGGCTACAAATAGAGCAACGTGGCAAAGGCTTATGGATAATTGGGTGCACCCATGGCCCAATGGCTAAAGTCACAAAGAAAGAATAAAGAATCATTATGATCTAGATATTAGAAATTACTTTGTGGTCGTCATTTGTTTGATAGCCCTTAGATAGAAATGACCATTATAATGTACCCTGCCATTTCTTGCAGTCAGTTATTGACGACTATATAATCTGCCTTCTGTTCAATATCGGAGAATTCAATATATTTGTTGGGTTTTATATTATTATTTTAATTTTATTAAGTTGTTGTACTGTGAGTTTTCACATTTGTCCCAACATATTATTTTGATATGTCTCCCCGCAAAGTATACCTAACTCACACTAATAAGAGATCCATATCGTGCCCAATCAACCCCATCTGGCCCTTTTATCTCACCAATGAAATTGATGACGTACCAATTGAGTTCTACAATATATTTAAATATACTAGGTCTATGAAAGTTGACTTATGCTACTTTTATTTAATTAATGATTATCTTATTTTTGTTTCAACATGTTTCTTTTTGATTTGATTATTGTATTTCTTATCATGATTTTATCATTTTTTCATGCCAGAGATTAAAGCTAAAAGAACATGAAAAAATTATATGTAGACATTGTCTTATTAAAATATAACAAGAAACCATCCATCGTCTTAGTCACCAAATCTGATAGATTGACAAACTCTTCATCTTTACCAACTGTAGGCGGTCATGATTATCCCTCTGAATTTTAAGTTTTGACTTGATATCCAGTCATGCTTGTTGATCTATAGTCTCTTGGAAATTATTTGTTGGGAAAAACAACAAATTTGATTAGAGGTATCAAAATCAGAAGACTCTCTTTGACTTTTGTTATTTCTGATTACATTCTTTCCATCTTTGACGTAAACCTCTATACGACTGGTGTTAAAAACAGCTTGCAGCTCACTCTTGGTTTGTTGAAACATTTGAGCTTTTCGCTTCCTCTGCTCACGCCGCTTCTGTGATCAGCTTAGCATGCCAGAGGAAGATGATACCATATCCTCTTTCATAATTGACCCGTAAATTTTTGGGTTCTTTACCAGAGGTTTCTTTTCCGAATTTGACCCAATCTTGTTTGCGGTGTATAGAATTAACTCCGGTTGCTCATCTGAGACTTTCTCCATCGCCTTTTTGTAGTAGCTGGACATCTTTTGCCAAATCCTCATCTCGGTGGCCTCTTGTTTTGTAAAAACTTTATATTTTGTTGTCCAAGCAAATATTTATCCACAACCGGTTTATGATTTGAGAGAGGGACTGAATGTTTTCTGTTGTCCTCAAATTTGGTTGTCCTTCTTGTCAATTCGTCATTCAGCTTGACATATTCTTCTTTCCATTTCTGCAACTTCAGCAGTAGTTGTCTTTGTTGCTCTCCGCTTTCATTAATTTTTCTATTCATGCTGAATAATGCCGATGAGTGGATTACAATTGAAGAAAAAAAATTAAAAACAAACAACAAAAAAAATAATTGATGGAGGCTGAGAGAAACGAATTCTCTTCTAGAAATGAAACTTGGCAAGAACTTGCTCAAATGTGCAGATCGTCAATAGTCTCGGCACGTACTATAAGCACCTGCCGTTAATCTATTAACAGATCGGCAGTCATCAAATTACCTCAAAACCTGTTCATATTCCATACCTGATCGTCAATAGTCTCGACAAAAACTATAAGACCCTACCGTTATCTATCGACAGATCGGAAGTCTTGAGGATGTTCCCCAACCTCCATCAACTTCAAAAATAAGAAATAAAATCTAAAAATTACCTAGATTCAAAACAATATTTTCAATAAAATTTATTCAATGAAAAAAGTCTGATCTAGTGCTCAAATTCGGATGAATTTATACACTTTTCCTTTATACAAAAATTTCAAAAAGTCCATAACCGGACAATTCTCACTATCAACCTTCAATCATCCATCACTAAGTCAAGAGTCATCAGATAGAAACAACCCAAAGACGGTCAAAATTACGATCAAATCCACGTCAACAAATCAGGTCATCAAATTCTAACAAGAAAATATTCAAATCAATAGGATCCATGAGTCAAAATCAATTAAAAGTTTCTCTTTTTTATTTAATTAATATTATCAATTATAATTATAATCTTTCATTTTTTAGGTTCGGATATTTTTTAGGTATGGATTATTAAAATAAAATACATTTTTTAATCTATAAATATTGACGTTAAAATATGTCTGTATCATTTTTTTACTATTATTACTTTTATATTAGCCTCACGACTTATTAGGTTCATCACGTACTGTTTATCGAATTAATACATTTATGGTTTTAGGTATTCCTTCTTTCAAGGAATTACAACGTTTAACGACATTTTTAATTTTTACCGTAGTGAAAAGGATAGCATTAAACCCTATGAGAGAAAAAGTCAAATATTTTTTAGATTGGGATAAACAAGTTACATTAGGCTTAGCAGCGATTTGTTCGTAACTCAATAAGATTTATGTGCGAAATCTCTTTTTGTTTTCCCATATTATAATTTCAATCCCATATTTAACGAGTGTGAATGATTTGTAAAATATATAATATAAATATGTCTCATTTTTTTAATTTTAAAAAATTAAATTAAACGTAATACTTATGGTAACTCTAGACAGAAAATATTCTTATCAGAATTTAATCCCTGATAGAATCATTCCTTTAACATACTTTCTTTTTTGACATTCGTGACACTAGGATGAATAGGAAATATCGTAATGAATTATACAGAAAGGCAACAGATACAGATTTCTATACAACTTCATACAGTTTTTGTGATGAAAAATTTAAAGGTAGTCTTATAAAGAACTTAGTTCACAAAATTTGGAATTTATCTTCTAATTTTGAAATCGCAAAATCATAGTTTAAGTATTCTTAGAATACGCCTGAAGGACAACATGTACATAAACATGGATTAAGAAAGGACTTAAGAAAGAAAACATTAAACAGCATAAAAAAAATCAAAGTACCATATTCCAAAGAGTATTCAGACTCTCCAATATAAGTCTCCAATATCTTTTTAATGGTATTGAGCTTGTAGGGTCTTTAGCGTTTCCACATAAACTAACAAGTCCCCAGCAATCCACCGATAGGCTTCCTAAGAGGTCAGATAGTTTTGCTCTTCCAGATCCTTCCGGATTCTTTGTAAGAAAGGACCACCCATGGGTTGTTTATCCATGTTTCTGCATACTTTTGGCTGTATTCATATACTTCGTACAGCCGCAAAAGAGACATCTGCACTCTCCCCTTGCAGTGAGATCTAAAATCCTAAAAGTCAGATATGTTTCTTCAGTATCCTGATTAATGGATTTTTATCTTGAAATACCATGTCTTATTTTTATCCCTTGCATATTTATACTTTATATATCGCCACGTAATTATGAAGATTAATTTTATGTCTTCTCTGTGACATCCGCACTAATTTAAATCTATTCGTTAAGATTATATTGATTTATTAATACGTTATCCAATAGAACATCCAGACATATGACCTCCATTGTTTTTTCGTTAATTTCATATTTCGTTTTTTATTATTGTGAGTTAGGAAATGTTGATGTGTGCGAAGAGTAAGATGATGAAGAGATCTATGACATAATTAACCTATGAGATAATGACTGAGAGTATGATGAGAGTTGTAATGTGTGATGTGTATGTTGAGTATGCGTGTGAATTCACCAATTGGAAAGCTTCAGAAGTCATGTAATAGTATTGTTACGTATTTCCCCAGATGACGTGATACAATAACTATAAATAGACGGGGTTGTGTGTTTTGAAATACAAATTGTAATATCGTTGAATTATTTAATTAGTGATTATAGCGACAGAACTAACAATTATGTCAGAATGTGTTTTAATAAAAATAAAGAACTAAAATAATAACTTTCAAATGTATTACAAACTAATTACAGTTTTACAAAAAAAGCAAAATCGAGAATAAAAAGATTATCAAATATTGAAATATTTCTGTAATTTCTCAACTACTGCTCAAGTGGAGAATCCTTTTTTTGAGTAATTAAAACAAATTTTACAGTCTTAACACTTTTGAATCATAATTCCCTGTCGTATGTACATTTATGTTCGTCTGAAATTATGTTAAAACAACCTGGGACTATTGACGAAACGCATCCTTCATGCATGCCGTGTAGCTAATGATAGATGGAGTCGCATATGAAACTGAACAGAAAATCTTAGATATTTTTTTTAATTATATCCCATTGCCCGAATAAAAATTCTCGGCAAAAAAGTTTGGAAAATAATGGCGTGTGATACTAATTTTATTAGTCTTTCTCTAATCTTAAAATAAACGGCGAAAGCCACTGTGATTTGTCACAGAAAGACTGAAATAAAATTTAAGAAAAAAATTGCAAATTAAATTTCAATAATATATTATTCTTTTAAGTTTAAGTTTCAAATTCAAATATATTAATAAATTTTCTAAGTTCAATGAATATTCTCTTCTTATAAATATAAACATTGAAGATTATTTTCAAATGTTTTACCATTAATAATACTTGTTGTTACCACAAATTTTACCTCACCAAAAAATATTTCAACAATAGAACCATAATCATTGCTCGTTTATTGTAAGCAGAACTTGATTTTTTATCAATGATTTTACCTTCATCTCAACATCCTTTCAAATCAACTAATCTAACAGTTTGAGGTTTTGCAATAACTGAGGCTACGATATTGTAGATTAGAACAGAAATATTGACGGAAAAACCGAATGATACTCGATGGACAGCTGAACAGGGACACCATCTTACTAAAACACAAACTGGTTATCAGAGTATATTTTCAATAATTATACAATTATCTTCGTCGTCATTGTGATGATCGCAATAGTATCATTTGACATGAAGATTACAGACATTTACATTCCTTTACTTGTCATGATATCAACAGAACTGGGATGCCTCAATAACCATCTGTTGTGTTTCGTGGTTAACATAAAAAGAAAAATCAAATATTCCATACACTCTCTTTGACAAATTTCTTTTCTGCTATTTCATGTCAAGTTTCTTTGATTACTTGAACAAATACACAAAAACTATCTGCTTTATTGTTTTTACGAGACCAGTGTTTTCTTTGGGGGCTGTTTATATCTTTAAGTAATTGATTCTGTAGTTGTAATTGATTCTGCAACTACCTTTCTACCCGTTCCTCGATTGAGGTGACTTCCTAGTCCCAAAAGTATTCTTAATAAACAGTTAAGTAAACAATATTTATTTTGTGGACCACCTTTTTAGATATAAATTAAAATGTCAAAAAAACTAAAATTTGTGAAAGAACATGAGCTTTTAAGTTTAAATAATTATCCAGCTGTAAAATAAATTTTCTTAAACACTGAAAAAAATGTCAAAATGGAGATAAAGTTAACAAAGAATCTGAGGAAATATTTTGACATATCATGAAAGGATAATCACTGAGGCATTATTGATAAAGTATTTAAAAACATGCTAAAAAGTCCAAAGTGGTTTGTCCAATCACATCTAAACACATCCGTAAAAAGCTAGTCATGCGTGTTTTACTATTTCTAAACATTATATATTCTGTTGGTTTAACTCTCATCCTCACATCATTGATTTTGACCTTTTTTATTGCTCTGTTAGAAGAAATGAACAATAACGCAATTCATTACGTAAGTCTTATGGAAAACTCTTAACAAATTAGTTGAGAGTGCTGTTTCAACATTGATTTTTGAATCACATGATCTTATCAACAATGCTTCACATGACACTCTCTCCCAATAATTTTTAAAATGCTTGCATAAAATCTCTAAATCATTTATGCTCATATTACAGTTGTTAGGGTTTCATTTTGGTGAACTGTAAATTTTTGATATTTTTAAATTAAAAATCCTAATTATATTTGAGATAAATTAAAAAATAATATTTTTACTAATTAAAATAAAATAAGTTTTTATTATAGTCTAATGATAATATTTTACTAATTAAATTGACACAACTTTTGAAAGAAATTATATATAAAAAATTTAAGTTTATAGATAATAATTTTTACTAATTAAAATGAAATAAGTTTTATAAAAAATTATAGTGTAGTGATAATATTTCATTAATTAAATTGAAAGAACTTTTATAAAAATTAGGTTTAAAAAAATGACAATTAAAATAACAGTTTCAGAGTAAAAGAATATTGTAAATAAAATTTTGATATATCTTGTAACACTTTTAAAATAAAAATCATAATGTTTATTGAATTTAATTGTCAAGGGAAATTCTCATTAAAAAATAATTTATAATTGAATTTTAAAATTAAAGAAAAATTATTTAAGAAATGAATTTTTATAACACATGTCCATTAAAATAATTTTAAAGATCGAAATTTATATTTCAAATTAATAAACATTGTAAAAATTAATAAAGAAAAATAGGATTTATATAAAATTGAATACATTAACATACACACACACACACACACACACACACATATATATATATATATATATATATATATATTATTATTATTATTTATATTTAGAATTTGAAAATCTGGTTTATGTAACTGAAATATTGTTCCTCATAAATTTGTTTGAATAATGAAAGTTGTTTGAGAAATAAAGTTTATAAATAATTATTTGGATTTTATACACGAACCCAATAACAGTTACATGTTTTTTTATGCTTAGCAATATTATTCTTTCCCCCTTTTTGACTGTGTTCTTGGACTCGTTTTAAGAGATGGCGGGCAATCTCTCCGATGTATGTTACATTGCACCAATTACGTGCTTATTGATAAACAATATCCGAACACAAACCTAAAGGAGTATGTGATTTATTGCTAAACATATTTTCATCTTTAAATGATTGAGATATAATTTTTAAATGTAAAATATTATTTGTTGATTTGAAGATAAAATTCTTTAGGTGTTTAAAATATATTTTTAAATGGCGTTCATTTTTAATATTTTAAATTAAATAAAAGTTTTAAGGGTATAATTGCAATTTAATTTTCAGGTGTATATTGAAATTTTTTTTCTGTTTTCTTAAAATGATAAATTGCAATGTATGTCTTTCTATGTATGTATTAAAAATATATATTAACCAGTACAATATTTTATAAGTGAAAACGTATGTTGTTTAATGATTGTATTGTGAAAAATAAAGGAAATATGTGGTAATACCGTTGACAAAAAAATGTTGCCAAAGATTGTATTTTAAATATTGTATTTCGAATTAATGTGAAATCGTTTAATAGAAAATTCCTCATGATTCCATATTCGTCATTTGATTTACCATTTAGTGATCTCAAATTGACAATAATCGTTGCAGAAAATTATGTAATTTCATCAAAATTTTGGTTTTCCTGTAATTCAGGGAATAATAAACGAGAAAGAGCCTTCAAAAGGTCTTAATTTTTGATTGTGGAAAAGTGACTGAGGTAATTGCAGCAGCTCACATGCGGAACAAGAATACGCAGCGAACGGTTGACAGAAAAACAGCTGGTTGCCAATGTTCTCCAGATATAAAAAAATAATAAAGTTTCAATGATTAAAGAGAACTTTTAATATTATATTTCAAATACTTAGGCTGTCCCAAAAGTCCTCAGGTGGCCTTTAAAAACACACTACTATTTTACCAAATTTAACCAAATTTGGACTGAATATTATTCAGACTGTCATAAATACTCTGTTAAAATTTCAAAGCATTAAATTTGAAACTTACCAAAAAAATAATATTATTAACCAACAAAAAAAATTAGATGCAGCGAATTTAAAAATTTATTTAAAAAAATATTTTAAAATTTCTTAAGCAACAACATATTCACCATTGTTGTCAATAACCAACTGACAAAAAGTTTATGTAGTTGATTTTTTAATGTTTCTGTTGATAAAGAATTAAAAAAGAATTTACAAGCTTCTTCAATTTCTTCATGTGATTTGAAAACATGATTTTTAAAACTTTTCTTCATTTTAGAAAACAAGAATCTGTCACACAGATTAAAATCTGGACTATAGGGCGATTGATAATTTTTTTCAATTTTTCTTCTTTCAAAAAAAAAGAGTTGTTTCTTTGCTAGAATGAGGTCTTGCATTATCATGCCACCACTTAAGTTCTTTTAGCTTGATGCTGTTAGATCTAAGTTTCCGCCATTTTTCACCGGTGTCATGAACAAAGTTTACATAAGCCTCAGAATCAATCTTGGTACCATATAGCAATGCTTTTACATTAAAACGTTTGTTGCAGGTAAATGTTACGAAAACAAGAGATTTTTTATTAGTCATTGGCGATGGCTTTATCACTTTTGGTGGAACAGTATGAAGGAATCCAAACTTTGTGATCTTCTTTCTTTCCTCTATCTTGGAAAAAGACCCATATCTAATCCTCGATCGTTATGTTGGAATATGCTTCATCACCCATCTGTGAAATTACAAGGCATATATGCTTTGCAGTGTTAATGCATTGTTGTTTATTAGCAGCAGAAGGTTCGTGAGGGACCCAAACAGAGCAAACTTTTTGTAATGAAGTTTTTCACGCAAAATTTTGTGAACTGTATTTTTGCCTAAAGAAAGTTCATTTTCAATATAACGCAAAAACGCATTTGGAGCTTCATCAATTACTTTTTTGACTGCTTTAATCTTTTCATCGTATATTAATGACGGCCTGCCACTTCTTGATGAATCGTCGAAGGACGTCCGCTTTTATTTTTTAAAATCAGTCAACCATTATTGAATAGTTTTCAATGCTGCGTGATTTGCGTCTTCCCATGCCTGCTGAAGTTGCTGAAGAATTTCTGAAGCAGAGAATCCTCTTTTACTTTGAGTTAGAACAAAAAACGTTGGCAAGATTTATTTGGTTCCATTGTTAAAAACCGCTTGATTTGAATTCGCTGCACTTTTAAAATTTCAATACTTTAATAAAACAAAATTTAACTTTTTTTTAATTTTATGCTTTGAAATTTTAACACAGTATTTATGACAGTGTAAATAATATTCAGTCCAAATTTGGTTAAATTTGGTAAAATATTAGTGTGTTTTTAAAGGCCACCTGAGGACTTTTGGGACAGCCTAAGTATTAAAAAAACTAAAATAAATTTCAATGCAATTGAAATTTTAATATAATATTCTTTTGATTTCAGAAAATTGTGATAATCTAAACTTTTTAAAAAAATTTCTTAATATTCTTTTAGTTTATTGTAAATTGATTTTCTTTTTTATTCTTTGAAGATATTTTTCTGACAAAAATTGTTATAATAAAAAAACTCTTCTTTCTAAAAGAATTTGGAAAAGAAATTTGTTTTGTAGTTTTATTTAATAAACGAAATAAGTTTTTAAACATATTTCTAGCGGAAATATTGGCTCATTTTAGATTTGTTTACTTTTGTAGTTTATAGCGTAAATTAATACTTTAAATTAACTGTCTCAAAATTAAATAATCTCTAAATGTAAATATTATTAAATAATATTAGGAAGAAGTCACTATTTTCGTTGTACAATATTAACATTTAGTTAATAAATTTTATATAATTATTTTTAAAAAAATTATATATATATATATATATATATATATATATATATATTTATATATATATATATATATATATATGCATATATGTTTCTTTAAACCATTAAATAATAATACTCGGTAATATATATGCACCATATATATCTAAAAAAAGCTTGTTATCAAGGTAAATAATTTTTCATTGAAATGACCTCATTTTCCGTTCTCAAAAATTTATATAGGCTGTAGTAGGATCCCTTAGCTCAAAGCATAAGGTATTTTTATTGGGACTATACTAAATAATTGTCATATAACGATTTAAATATTTCATACTTTAAATTACTGTTGTTATTTTCGATTTTTTCTGTAGTTAAAAGACAAATACATAATTAAAAAAATGGATAAAATATATCCGGAAATTTTATTCACGTATAAAATGGGTACAGGAGTTGTCGATGAGAGCCGTTATGATTCTGCGACATTTCGGAGCAGTATTATTTTTAATGTTATCTTAAATATTTTTTACATTATACAATTCTTATACATTATTATTGTTCCTATAGATGTAAAACTAAATATATTTAAGATATTTTAAAATATACAGTTTGCAAATATTTATATTTTTATCGATATTTATTGTTTTAAAATCACTATTAGTATAATTTGTCTTTAAATGTATATATCTATAAAATGTATATTTCACTTTCATTACATTTCGTATGGCTCTTGTTGTCGGCAAGCTTGATTCTTGCTTTCGTCCAGAAGTGCGTTTTGATAAAAAGGGGCGAAACAATCATGATTTATAGCCCTACGGAAGGCCGTTGATTCTTTAGACCTGACCGATGAATATCTCTGTCTTCATTTCTGAATCTCTTTTCTCCGGTACAAAGAGTGCGGAAACTTATGAAGGCTTTCAGAACGTATTCGTCGTATAATTTAATTTTTTTTGGTCGAGTTTCTTTGTTGGCAACAACTTCAACATACATTTTCAACTCGATGTTTAAAAAAATGAAATCAAATGAAAAATTAAAAATATTTTAAAAGCTATGTATTTTGGCTTTCTTTTTAAAAAAATTCTATTTCCCAGTAACACTTTAGTACAGCAATTACACAAAAAAATACTTTTTTAAATTTTAAAACTGATTTTTACATTTTAAATTTTGCTATTTATTTACAAATTTATTCACATATTTTTTATGCAAGAAAAAATTCCTTAAAACTTGTTTTCACTTATTTTCTAAACAAAATAAAAATCATATTTTATCCGAGTGGGTCCGAATTATTATGTGTAATGAAAAATGAGAGCCAGTGGATCTATATCCTCCATTAACTAAATAAATTAATAAACACAAAGTAATCTGGAAAATTTATTATTTAGCATAAAAAATATCAGGTCGTTTCAGAATTACATAGTCTAAATGTCAATTCATTTGGTGGTATGGACATAAATAGATTGGGTTCCTGAGTTCCAAATCAGGAATAAGTATGTTTCTGTACCTGTAAAAATGCGTCAACTAAAATCGTCAACATGCGATTTGTTGAACAAATGTTGATTCCATGTTGAGAGTGTTACTAAACATTCATCGGGTGAAACTCACAATGCGAGTGGTCTAGGTGTCGTTAGTTTGATGGAAATTTGTCGGCGAAAGTACCATGTGGACGAATTTTCAGTACCGGCTAAACCAAAAAACCCGATGAATGAATAGTGCTCCGGTTGGATGCGTCACAGTTAATGTTATGGAAATCAATTTGTTGATTTTCTCAATGAGGACAAAAATCCGCTGACATTGATTAGTACAGAATACTTAAACACTGGATTGTATAATTTTTAACTCAGTATCAAATATGTCAATTTTTTAAAAAACCTACTTTACTTATTGATAATATTAAACATACAATTTGAAAAAGCCATGTCAATTGGTGTCATACCACAACAAAAGATTCTGGATCAAGAGCGACCGTTTTGCTGTAAACCTTAATAATAAACATAATATTTTATTTTTATTATCAACAATGTATTATTTTATATTATTTTTTAATTCCTTAATTGATTTATTTATTGCCTTTTCGACGTATTTACTTAATATAATCTTGAACTTTTCAATTGTCTTAATCAAATTTGAGATTATAATTTATTAATAAGTTAAAGAGAGACAGTTTGGGCAAATTCTCACATTATTTAAATAGGAAAATGGTTTCAGTCGGATGTAAATCGGAACTCATCAAATAATAATTATCGCAATATTTCCCTATGATTAATTAAAATAAATATCATCATAGTATTGTATTCCATTAAACACTAATGTCCGATTTTCATTACATTTACAATTACTAAATAAAAAAGACAATGAGAAAAGAAAATTTTAATTTCTTGTTTTAATGAAAAATATTTTATTATTTTTTTCATAAATCCAAACTTCTATTTTCAGTAACATCCGGAAATGAAGGAAAATTAAATTATACTTTTTATTAGAAAATATTTTTTTTATTTTAATTTAAATTATGTGTTTATTTTTTTTTTGATACATTAAAATCAATTTATGAAATTTTATAAAATAAAAATAAATCTTTCAAATAAGTAACAATAAATAAATAAATTTAAAAAAATAAATATAAACAAAAATTCTACAATATAAAATAATTCATTAATTTTCAAAGTCCTAGAAGAAAAAGGTAATTGCTTTTGCGTTCTGATGAAAATTAAGAAGAAGACATTGTGAAACGTTTATTTAATAAACCAATAATATCAAATAATTTTAAATATAAATATATGTAAATTTATTATTTTTGAAATTTGTATTTAATTATATATATATATATATATATATATATATATGTATATATATATATATATTTATATATTTTATTTAAATATTAAATTACCTTTAAATAAACATTTTAATAAATTTCGTTAAAATTTAATATTTATTATGATATTTAGTTTTTTTATGTTGTATCTACTTTTTAAAGTTTATTAAATTCTGTTTAACTATTTTTCAGATCTGTTATGTTATATTTATATTGATCTTCATTTTTATTTATATATTCTTATTTATATTTACATCAAAATACAAGTAAAATAATTAATTTATTATTTAGGTATTGTTATTTATTTATAATTTAATTTGCAATGTCATTATGATTTATAATTTCATTCAAAAATTAAAATTAATAAAAAATCAATAGAATTAAAATAATTATTTGATTATAAAAACAGACAGTATTTCTTACTACAATACGTACTGTGAATCATCCATCCATTTCAACTCATAGGAGTTTACTATTCTAACAACAAACCTAGAAACTCATTTGTGTTTACAAATTTACCGATTACCTCAGGGTTTCTTAACCTTTTTGATGCAATGGACCCCTTTAAAAATTATAAATATGTCACGGACCCCTCTGTGAAAAAAAATTTGTTTAAACGTCAATTATTACAAAATATATCCTATTTTATTATTTAAATATTTTTATTTCAATAATATAACTGTTGACAGATATCTTTATGTTCCTGGATATAAAATAATAATTGTAATTGAAGAAAATAAAATTTTCAATGTGAATGCTGTTGCTGCTTTTCTTGATTAGGAGATTGAATTGAGGGATAGTTTTCGACAAAGCAACGCGCATATCGTGTTCGACATTCAGTCGATTTCGATGTTTTGTTTTTATTGTTACGAGTGTGGAAAATCCTGATTCGCAAAGATATGGTATAATTGCTGCCATAGCTCGTTTTACTAGCAATGGGTAGGCTTCTCTTAAGGAAGACCAAAACTCTCCAAGAGTTTTTGAATCGAAAGCCATTTTTAACAAGGACTTTGTTTTCAAATCAATTAACTCGTCTTTGGCAAGATCCATGTCGTCGATACAGTCAATTGAATATCACAAAGAAAAGGATTACGAATCCACAACTCATCTTTTTTAGTTATTTCATCCATAATTGAAATATTTTTCAAATGAAACTTGAAGTACTTCCAGGTGCTCACAGATTCTATCCTGCAAGTTATTCAATAACAAACTATCTTGCCGAGATCCATTTTCAAAAGTGAATTCGTCCAACATTTGAAAGTTTGCATATATATCCCATTTTGAATTCTAATTTTCCAAACGGACATTTTCGATAAAAATGCTTGTAGTTTTTCAGGTAATCATTACCTGATATTTCTCGGTCTGTGAGCATAAAAGCCCGGTTGATACAGAACTAAATTCGCTCCATGCATACGAGCCCTAGTTTCCATGGATTCTTTTCACTAGCGGCCTCCCGCCGCACCCTTCAATTGAGTGAATGTCTCAGAAAACGTCATTTCAAACTAAACTGATTATTTATAAACCGTAATTTCTAGTGATTAAATATAATGTATTATTCCATTAGACTGTATATTTCCGAATTTATTCTTATATTGAATGAGACTATTTCGATCCATCTAATCATAAGTTTCTTAGAATTAAAGAAAGTAATTTACTCTTTCTTGTTTTATGATCTTCCTTTAAACCATTTTCCCAGTTCAGGGACATTGTATCCCTTACTTTTATTACTTTTCTTTTTATTGTTTCATCAATTAATATAAGTAATATTAAAGTGAACAAGTTTATTATTTATATTTTAATTTTATTATTTATTTATAATATTGTATAAAGATGAGCTGGTTGATGATTTTAATACGGTTAATCAGTCAGCCGTCAATTTTCATAAAACATTAATATATGATCCAAAATTATGCTATTTCTCTTTTATAATGTTTAGATTTTCTAGAATAAAGGTTTAAATAGCTGAAAAAACTCAATTAAGTAGGAATAGGTTAGAATTGATGAAAAATAATTGTTTGATTCGCACTTGGGGGAGGTGATTTATATACTTTTAATATTGTATAAGTAATATATTATTTTGCATGATTTCAGCTGGGCGATAATGCTTCTGTTTTTGACCCAATGGCATATTTTGTGCTCTCAATGTTATTGAAGTATATTCATAACGGCAGGCAAGCAGTAATAAATGTTTGCAGATATAATTCTGTTTTTCTTCAAAATCATCGTGCAATAGTTTCATGACATCAGTTTCATTAGCAGGCAATTTGTGACCATCGCGTGTTATGGATTTTCTAATGAACTTATTTCTTGTTATTGCTCGAATAGTTACTCCATCCGTTGCCATGTCTGACACAATTTCCTTGAGAGATTCTCGTTCAAAAAAGTCAGCAACAGTTTTTTGTCTCTTTTTGGTCTGAATTCCATCCTTGGATGAGCTTGGTTCCCCAGCCTGATCAAACTTGATACCATGCTGCTGTAGATGTCTCTTTAAAGTTGTCGTTGAATTACCAGAGCACTTAATTATGCTTTTGCACCGATTGCATTGACCTTCAAGCTCTTTTTTGTGCGAATTTCGTCGTTTTGTGGCAAATTCCCAAACAGAAGCCATTTGTCACGACCCAATTGTTCGCAGCAATTTTGCACGCTCAGAGCCCCCAGTGACTATTAAGGGTCAGTCACAACCCGGTTAGAATTTACTACTCAACTACGAATGTCTATACATCACTTTTACGCTATAGGATCGGACGCCTCTTCTCGCTCGGCATCTGCCTGGCAGTGCCGAGTCTGAAGGGCCTGCGGGTTCGAATAAAGATGGGATGGGCTATGGGCCCCCCACCTAGCGGAGTGTCGCTCGGTGATGATTTTTCTTTTAACTATAATTCGATGTCTTAACTTCCACGATGAATAACTCGCAGTTATCAGTACCGGGATTAAATAATCAGAGGCGTCACAACAGCCTGATAAAGTCATTATTACTCAAGATGATAGCGCGCTATAAGACTGAACAAGTAGGACCGCTTTCGTCCGCATAGGAACTTAACTTATAAATCGGTAAATAACATGGATTAGAACCCCTACAGCGATCGGCAAGTACTTTAGTTATCAAATCGATTCCTACCATACTCATTAAATAAAATTTTATTAAATAGATTCGAGTTACGTTCGCTTATCTGTCGAGAATTTTACCGCTAATTTAATTATGGAACTATATTAAAGTTATCCTCACCTTAACTAGTAAAATCTGTTAAACCGCAAATGTAATCGTTAACAGTCTTGATTCTTAAAAGGCGCCTCCAAGTGGACGATCAACAACAGCATTAAATAAATATATTCTACAAGTATTCGATCGATACGCTCACAAATCGCTTACCCCGTGAATTTTCTATAACTAGATTTTACTATTTTATTTCGTCAAGTTAAATTGCTTAATTTCATAGATTCATGTCCCGTTAGCTGTGAATTTTATCTAAAGGCGTTTCCTATTGAGATAAATTATTTTGCTTTGCATTAAGTCATAATTCGTTATAAAGTTAAATTACAGAATTGTAATTCCCCATAATTTGATTAAATTATCGCTCACGAATATTATTATCAATAACTAAATTCGACAAAAAATGAATTTACCAGAAATATACATATTCCCTTAACTAAAATGCGATTGGGAATTTTTTTTTATCAGAACAAGTTAATTATAAAATTCAATTCAAATTCAATTCAATAATAATAATTCGATTATAAAATTCAATTCAATATAAAATTTTCACTCCTAACATTCGGTTGCTAAGGCTGTTTGTTTTAACCATTCGCATTTCATTACAATTCTGGGCACATTTTCAAACCCTCACGGGATTTTAATCGATAGGTTTTCAACTCGTCTTTAAAAGATAATTATGTGAATAGGACAGGTAATTATTTTATAGAATATAGTTTATCTGTAGCCTTTTATCTATTTTCTATTTTTCCTTAAAATCTTTATAATTTTTCTTTTAAAAGAAAAATAATATTCGCTGAATTTCAACGATAGTGATTAATAAAAAAAAATAAATTCAAGCGAAGTGAAAATATTAAATATTTCCTAGTTACTCACAAATGAGAGTGAACTTCAGAAATCGGAAACTCGTTTTGTAAATTTTATCTATGCAAAACTAATTCCTTTAATCATGTTAAAAAAACAAAAACTGTTATTATTTTGATTCTCTAATCTCACATTATAATTTGTCAAACTTTCTTTTACAAACGATAAAAAATTCAGATAAAATTCAACAAATAAATGAATAAAATATGATTTTTCAGTGAAAACTCAAGCAATTCTGCCCTCATAATCTCAACTCAAAAGCTGCAATATACGTATATTCAGGAATAAAATATTCTATATCTTCAAGTATTGAATTGCGTGCAAGTACTTTCAATCAAACATCCTATTATACTTCTCAATAAATATTCTTTTATTTCATTTAGTTTATGTTGCGCGAACTCTGACACATTTAACTATTTATAAGTCACAAAATAATAAAATAATAATAAAAAAAACACTAGAATAAATTAATAACCAACTAAGACTACGGGGAAAAACTATATTTCGATTTAAATAGTTTCAAGGTATTCTGTCGGCTTGTACGGACACGTTCGTATTTCCGCAATCTCAGCAGTCACTCGGCGCGGCTCTCCCCGAAGAAACAATTCGAGGGGCACCGATGCTATGTCGACAATAATTGGGTCGGCGTAACTACCGACATTCTTCCAACGCGCGTTCGAGCGCAAATTCTCGCGGGGCATATCAGAAGGTGGCGACGGCGGGACGACGGGTGACTTACTCTATCTCGGAAAAAAGGGGTTTCGTCTTATAATCAATCAAATAAGCATACATTGTATATAAAAAATGTTAAAATTCAATCGGTTACTCAAATACTTTTATTTAGGATAACCAAACAATAACTATCAATCATAAAATAAAATTACAATTTTTGGTCTCCGGAGGTTTGCTTTGTAATCTCGCTCGTGCACGGTCAGTAATGGTCAGGTTCTTCGCCAGTCGACGCGTCTCTAGTTGGAAGCGTTCAGCGGTGGTTCGATCTCTGTTTCGGGACGTCTATCGGCTGATGGTTTCCCTCAATTCTTCGTACTCTGAGTAATAGAATAGGTCCGGTTCCGATTGCGTCGTGATAATATGGTTCGAATATATTCTTGCTTTGGAATTGTGTGCGAAATTTGTAAGAATATTGTCTTTTAAATCGTAAAATATTGTTGTGAAAATTGTGTTGAAATTGTTGTAAAAAAAATTGTGAAATTGGCCCGAGTGAGTGTTATATTTATAACACTCACTATTTCGTTTGTTGCGATATGTTTTTCGTGGCCGTATCTGGTTGGTTGTTGTCCCTAATTTCGAATTTCTATTCGCCAGGGCTGGTGTTGTTAGGCCGTGTGTCTGACTCCAGACAATGATTGACGGTCATAAGGCTCCTTTGTCACCGATGACTATTCGTCGTGTGACACTGTTCTTTATTTGTGGCCCTGACTCACCGTAAGTTTTATTTACTATTCTTTGTTCATTAATTAACCTTTGTTTTTCTTTACTTAATTTATATTTCTTTTCAGGGGTATAACCCTCTTCAGGAAAATACCATGGCTTCGCGGACCACACCCGGGGACCGGTCTCGTCACAAGCTACGCGTGGAGGGTCGGATGACCCCTAAACAACAACGGGTCGTCCAAGAGGTGTTTTAATTAATTTTGGTCTCTTTTTAATTATTTATTTTCTTCTTTAAAGCGATCAACTTCTTCTCAGGAATTTCTGATGGTCGGCTAGCTATGGCGGGGTCCTCAACCTTCTCCGTATTACTGTTGTCGTTATTATTAAATATATGTATTACGTAATAGTATTTTCGTCTTTTTTCTTTCGGTTATTTTGTTTTATAGTATTTATAAGGTATTTTTCTTTTTGACTGGGGCCTAATCGATAGCGGACCGTAACACATTACTAATAGAAAATTAATCATTTAAAACAATTAAAAACAAATTAAAATCATTGATTTACTTAACGAAAATAATTAAATCAGTAAAAATATTTATTTCAGTAAAAGTTGCAATGTTTTTTTTATAATGTGTTTTTGTTATAATGATTAGAACCCAAAAGGAGAGATGGCCGTTTGGGAGGAGAAAGGTAGATATAAAGTCTACCGATACGGAGATATACAACACAAACGCCGGAGTGCTGCTACCGAACTACCAGGATCGATCTGCGATCATTCCCTGAAGATTAAAAGGAAAGAAAATGTTGTGCAATACTATAAAATAGTGATAAAAGTATCAGTTTGATTTAATGTAATTGTTGGTGCAAAACCGGGCGCAGCGCGGTCGCGGAGTCCCGAGGTCTGGAAGAGCGTCGTTCCGGGACAAGGGGGTTGGAAAAAGTTATCTAATGCGGTCAACACCAACTGCCGGCATCCGCTGAAGACTCGTTTTTAATATGATGATCGATTTATTTTTAAATTTTGATAATTAATTATCTTTTTAACTTCTTTATAAATAATTAGTCGCTTTCTTTTTCTGTATTTTTCTTTCGACTTTCTTCAGCTTTTGACTTGAACTGATTTTCTGTTCCACACAAAATAAAAAAAATACATAACACTATCAAATGAATAAATAAATCTCATCGTCATTCTTGGAATAAACAACATTGTACGATAAAAAATATTCCAACAAAACAAAATCATTCACCACCAAAAAATATATCATGCTCTAAAATCATATACTCTCTCAAATTAATAAATTAAACATTCACTCTTGTTCCTCTTAAACAAAAATAATTTATTATTTTTTTAAATCTATGGCCATTACAATACCGATCAAAATTGATTCCCTGCTGAATGCCAGACATTCCGCTCGATTCATTTCATTTATCACAATCAGCACTCTCCAAATGAAAACAAATGCATTCAATACTAAATCGCGATTGAAAATCGAGCTCTGTCATATCCATCGCAACAAAATTCAAATTTTAATAAATCAAAAACACTCAGAGATCAAAATCATTTATTCAAATTTTTTTCACCATGCACCAACTCACTGATCCATTTTAACTAAGTTTTTACATCAAATCACGTATCTTTTTTCTTTTCAACTACAAATTCCAATTTTCGCCAAACTTTATTCGCATAAACAAATCACAAAATTTACATTCGTTACATCCAACAACCAATTCATATTCCGCCAAAAGGTTTTCCACCAATTTAATTTATTAAAACAATATCGACAAAATCGATCACACATTTCAAATTTTCCATTTTTAACTTGTCCTATCAGATTCGGCCAAATTTTCTCGAACAAAATAAAAATATACCACTATGATGTGGTTCGTTATTTTCATTTAAACTTTTAAATGCCATTCTGGCAACAGATTTTATTTATTGGTTTTTTTTCAATTATTTTTTTTCTCATTTATTTAATTTTTTTCTCGATTATAATGATTATTTTATAAAACAAATACAATTTATGAGGGTTTAGTTTAAATTTTCGATTTGCTGAATAATTTAATGTTTTTAATTTAAAAATTTGGCAAAAATTAAATAATAAAAACAGAGTTTAAAATCAAAAAAATTTAAAAGTTGATATATTATCAGTTGATAGTTTTAAAATAAAAATTTAAAAGAAATAATACAATAAATAAAATTTTATTGAGTAAATTTATACAAAAGTTTTTTACGAAATTAAATAGTTTTTTTACAAATTAATTTTAAAATTAAATGTTTATATAAATGTAAATAATTTTTTTTTAGACATGTGAGAAATTTTATACCTACCCCAAAAACGTGGGGAGGATTTCTGAATTACTTCTATTAGTAACTGCTATTTCCTCTTTACTGCTTTTTAGTAACAATCGATTATTTCTATGCCCCACGTTTTTGGTTAGGTATAAAATTTCTCACATGTCTAGAAAAAAATTATTTTCCTCTTTTTAGTCCATATGAAAACGTGGTTTTTAAAACTTTTTTATTTATTATTATTTTCTTATTTTTTAGTAGTATTATTATACTACTTAGTATTACTATACTACTTATTATTATAAGTAGTATACCAAGATTTAATTTTATAATTTATAAATTTTATATTTTAATTTAGACCATATAAAATTAAAATTAATTAATTTGAATTTATTAGAGCATTTTTGAGATGCAGAGATGCTAAAATCTCAAAATGTCAGACAGAAGAAGCCTACATAAAAAATTTCAGAACGATCGGATGAGTGGAAGTGGTCTAAAAAAGCGTGTGAAAAGTGAAACATCACAAACAAACAGAAAGACAGACAGAACCCAAAGCAAGTTAAGTAAAACGTTGTAAAATTAGATTTATTGTGTTTAGAATATTTTTTAAAAATACATAATAAAGACTTAGTTTAAATAAAATTTTCAACAAATAGTACGGGTTTAATAATAAATATTTTAAAAATTGTATAAGTTGATTAAATCTTATTTAAATGAAATAAATTAATTTTATAGGTAAAAAAATTTTATAAAAGCATTCTAAAAATAATAAAAAAGTTTTAATTAAAAAGAAAAGTTCAAAAATATGTTATCGAATATAATAAATTATTTTTAAAGTTTTTACACATTCATTGGATTTAATTTAATGGAATAAATTAATTTTATTTGTTATATAATTTTAAAAATGCATTTTTAAAAAAAATAAAAATTTGAAGTAGTAAAAATTCAAAAAAAGTTATTGAATATAAAAATTTATTTTTAAAGTTTAAAATGTTTTTTTTACAAATTGAAAGTAAAATAAAATTTATGAAGTGAGACGAAAATTTAATTAATGACAATTTATTTGAAAATTGCGAGTTGTGAAATTAATAAATTTGTGGTGTTAAATTATGTCTTCTGAATTTGATAATACTGAAACTGGTATAAACGCTACTTACACAGTTGATCCACTTCATTCAAAAACAATACGCAGACGACAAATAAAGATTCAATATCGAATCGTCAAAAATGATTCCATAAAGACACAGAAAGATACGTGAACCTTTTTTTACCTTTGTGTACAAAACAACCCAAACAATATTTTTATCAGTTTAGAAATATATTTCACAAAAATTATAAATTTTCTTTTTGAAAAATAATGTCAGGAAGAGTTCGCATCCGATTCAGGTTCTTGAAAAATATTTGTGAGTATAAAATGACATTATCTTCAAAAAGAGATCAATCGATAGATCGATGTTGTTGATCTTCTTTGGCAGTGCATCGCACGGATCGAACAGTGATTTTTCTTTATAAATACATTTGTTAAAAACTGATAAATGATAAAATAATTTCAGAGAATTAATACAGTGATTGAAGACTAATTTTATTTAAATCAACTACGTCAAACCAAAAAGGATATCTTATAAAGTTTAGGCTAAGTGAAACATATTCCGGATATTTATTCTTATTTTGTTTAAAATATTATAAAAATTTATACTTTTAAAAATGTATACGTTACTTTGTTTATTTGTTTTTTTTGTTGAGACATTTTAAGACTAACGAGAAATATATTTAGAAGAAATAATTTTCCATATAATTCACAAATTATAATCATATGAAAAAAGGATAATTATTGAAACCGATTTTCGATTCATATCTTTCGTTTCTATATCTTACTTAATCCTCAACAAAATCAGACAACATTTGTTTCGGGACTTAAATATTAAATATTATTAAGCGTATGTTTTTATGATTCAAATTTAATTTATTGCTACTTTATGAGTTAAGCATTAATTTATAAACTGTTATTACTACATTTTATTATTCATGGTTTTAAATGCTAAATTCATCATTATCTTCAAAACGTTTTAGCATTCTATTCTTCCTTTAAAGACCAACTAGTACGCTTTTCATATGTCAAAATGAAGATTTAAGTACTTATAGAACAATAGATGTACCAATGTTGTTAGCTTTCGATGTATAAATTAATTTAAAGAATAATGGCATTATTTTAATAAAATAATATGAATGTCATGTTAAAATAATTGTGCTCTTGGACTCGGGACACATTAATAGTGATAAATAACACATGAAAACAAACTTAAAGATGTTGATTATTTATTACAAAAATGTTTTCAACCTTAAGTGACTGAGATATAATTTTTAATTTTTAATGGATTGGTTATAACCATGAGCGTTTGGGATGAAAAAGGTGTCCAAATCTTCTTTGTACGCCACAGCCTTGACTGTTCCCATGAAAAATTACAATCCAATGACTCCAGTTGATGACAATGTACACCAAACAGTCGCGTGTTTGGGAAATGCAGACTTGGCAATCAAGAAATATGGATTTTTGGTTCCCAAAAGCAATAGTTCTGCTTGTTTACATATCCATTAAGGTAAAAATACCAAGTATTTTAAATAAACATGAATAATATTTTTTGTTTCTGTAATATTAATACTGTTTTCAATGATAAAATGACAAAATGAAGGAAACATTTCCAAATGTCCGTTATCAAAATGTTCTCGCCATAGTGCTAGTTATTTTCTAAATGCTTTTACTTTTTCATACATAGTTAGTAAGTCACCTGTTCCTTGAAGGACAAAGTTAAGGATGTTAATTCTTTCGAAAATATCGCTAAGGTATACTTGCTACAACCTCTTTTTATGACAGAAAAAATCTTTAAATTTACTGCTGCAATTTCCTTTTCGGTGAAAAAGATTCGTTGCTATTCTTTAAGTTCTAGAAATCTACTAAGTACTTTTCCACCAGACATCCCTCAAACTTGTGTTTCATATAATAAATTTTCATGAGTACTTCCCATTTCATTATAAAGTATTGAAAATATTCTACTATTCAATGGCCTTGTTTTAAAAAAATTAACAACACTGATGACTTCTTGCAATATTTTACGTAAATTTAGCTCCAACTTCTTTGAAGCTGTAGTGACACAAATTTTTATCAGTATTTATAAATATTAAATATATATACATAAAATCCTATATTTCTTATTTATAAATTTATGATGGCAAGTCTAAATTCGAACTACCGATAAACAATACAAAAAATACCAATGTTATTTTAAATTAATTTAAAATAACCGAACTTAACAATCATTCCAACAAAACTGAAAGAATATGATAATAATCCTCAATCAATGAACCAGTCTGAAAAAATTATTTTCCTAAAAAAAAATAATTTCCCGTCGTCAAACTAAAAACAATTTACGATTCTCTAATTTTCCAATACTTAATTATTTGAATATCGAAATTACTAATTTGTTTAAATATTGTACATAAATAAATACATTTTTTTGGAATTGGATTGTTTCGATTATAATTTATTTGTATTTATGGATTCTGAAAATTCACTGAAAACGATTCTCAAATCGGATTTTCTCGACAAATTGTTTTCGAAATTGATTTGCGATAAATCTCAATTGTTATTGAAACCGTCATCGAATCCGATTTCCGAAAAGGATTATAATTCATGTGAACGGTATTTCAAGGCGAGTTTCGAGCCCACGATTCTCATCTCCTCTGACGACAATTTGATGGCGAGTTGTTCATCGAAATCGATTTGCGGAAGGATATTTAAATCGCGAGAACCTGTTTATATTTGCCGCGAGACGTGCGTGTTCTGTCGAGTGTGTTTCGGGAAGAGCGAGCACACGAGACACAGTTACGAGATGCATTTATCTTCCGGTGGAGGCTATTGCGATTGCGGAGATGAAGAAGCTTGGAAATCGTTGCCTCGTTGCAGCCTCCACGGCGGAGCTATTGAATTATCACCTAAATTATCTACTGAATTTTTCGAAACAATGGATGAAGTTACTCATTGCCTTTCAAACATTTCAGACGATGTGAAAATTAACCTTCTTAAACTGGCAATCTTAATCTTTCGAAATTTCAAAAAGTTTGTAATGCGACCATTTTGTATAGCAAATCCTGACAGAAGAGAAGAAGAATTAAACAAGGAATTGAAATTTGTTAAGAAGCATGTTGATAAAAATAAGATCGATGAACTTGGTGTTGTCTTGTATAACAATGAGTCCAACGCGATAGAAGAGATCACCAAAGCAGCAATAGCTTGTCTATGAATAAAACATTGAATAAATATCATGTATGGTGCAATCTAAATAAACAAGAATATAAAAACATAATTCAGTTTAATTACTTACAAAATAATTTTTTTATTAGGGTGAACCAAAAGTCTTTTCGTATTTTCTACGTCTTTTTGCTCAATTGTTTCTTAAGCAAACAAAGATATTTTATATACATGTGATATATGTTTTTAAAGCTCTTGAACTGCTCTATCAGAATATATATTAGAACTTCTAATTAGTCGTTAATATAATTTTTATGGTCGTTTAGAAAAATCATGGAAAATTTTGAAATTCGTGTTCATTTACGCCATTACTGGAAACAGGGCTTAAACGCAACTGTAGCAACAAAGAAGATATGCAAAGTTAAAGGCGATAATGTGGTCTCAAATCGTACTGCACAAAATTCATTCAAAAGGTTCAACGAAGGCGACATTGACCTCGGAGACAATGCACGTTCAGGCCGACCTATCACCGTAGATTCCGGAGCAATTCGTGAAGCCGTCGAAAAAAATCCGTCAATAAGTACTGGCAGATTGTCGGCCGCACTCGATATTCCTCAAACATCCATTATAATACACCTTCACGGTTTTGGCAAGGTCAATAGACGATGTCGAGAAGTGCCTCGTGAATTGAAACAAAATCAAGCCGAAAAGCGTTTCGAAACTTGTCAAAAATTCGAATTGTAACTTGCGTTGAAAAGTGAGTTTACTTCAGTAATCCAGACCAACAAAATCAATGATTGGACCCCGAACAAATGGCGAAACCGATAGCGAAACGAGATCGTTTTTTAAGGAAGGTACTTTTATGTATTTGGTGGAATTTCGAAGGCGTGATTCACTTCGAGCTGGTTCCAAATGGTCGTACCATCGACGCTGACCTTTACTGCACCCAACTTGATCGAATGTATGTGGCACTTGGCCAGAAATACCCCGCTTTGATCAATCGAAAGCGAGTTCTTCTACAACAGGACAATGCAAAACCGCACACCGCCAAACAAACAAAGGAAAAAATCAAAAGTTTCGACGTCTTTGAACTTCTTCCACACCCAACGTATAGTCAGGATTTTGCGCCATTCGACTATCACCTTTTTCGCTCTATTGACACATTCTTCGTGGTCGCAGCTTCAATAATCTGGCCGAGGTCGAAAAGGGGTGTCACCAGTTCTTCGCTTCTAAGAACAAGGATTGGTACCGCTGCGGGATCGCACAACTTGTCCATAGATGGGTTTAAGCTATAGATTCAAATGGCCTATACTTTGAAACTTAAATGCTTTTAGTTGTTGTAAAATTATGTTTAAATTTTTAATAAAAATACGAAGACTTTTGGTTCACCTTAATATCAAGCCAATCCAATTGAAAAGTAAGTCGTCATTTTAAATAATAATCTTTTTAATTCATTTAAAATAATAAATTTTTTAAATTTTAAAATTTCAAGATTATTTAATCAATTACCATAATGGTACTGACTGAATAATTTTATAATGCTATAATGAAAAGATAATTATTTATATTTATACCGAAATTTAAGGAAATTAATAACTATGCATTGAAAATAGAGAAGAATCATGGGAGATCCTTGTATTATCTTTGATAACTTATAACGTTTTTGACTTTTAGAAAATCGATAATGTTTTCAAACAATTCTAAATTTTAATATATAATTGAATAATAAATGAATAATAAATAAAATGAATAGTGAATGAATAGAAAAACTCATCTTCAAAAAGAATGCGCGTCTCTTTTTATCTTTCTTTTAAGTGAATAATAAAAAAATATGAATATAACAGAGGCGGTAAATAAGTGATCGGGAAACATTATTTAATTGTTTCGAAAAATATTAATTAAATTTAATGGTTTCTAAATTGAATTTTAATGAAAAGATTCAAGTAATATTTATTATTGATACTTTGGAATAAAAAAAACATAATTGAAAGAAATTAATCCATAAAACCATTTGTAATGTTTGAATATATGTTTATTTACACTTAAATCTCATCCATGTATCTATTGGGTTGTTCGGAATGTAATTTCAATTTTTTTGGTAAAAATGAAAGAGATTATGGTATTATGAATAAATATTTTATTAAATTATTTATTGGCTATTCTAATCCAACACCTTTTGTCATCCTTATGGTAGTAGCATGATTTCATGCTCATGAAATATTTGGTCTTTGCTGGCAAAAAAGGTATCCAGGCGATTTTTGACGTCTTCATTTAAAGCAAAGGTTTTACAGTCCAAAATATTTTGCAGTGACCGGAACAAATAATAATCCAAAGACGCAAGATCTGGAGAATATGGTGGGTATGACAGTGTATCCCATTCAAGCTGTAAAAGCTTTTGGCGAGTGACCGAACTTGTTCGAAGTCTCACATTATGTTGATGGAACACTACACCTTTTCTGTTGATTAATTCTTTCCTTTTCTGTTGAAGTGCATCATTCAATTTGTCCAGCTGATGTCAGTAGACTTCCGAATTAATTGTTGTGTTATTTCGTAAAAGCTAAAAGAAACGAATCCTTAAATCCAACCAAACAGACAGCATTACCTTTTTTTGATGAATATTGGCTTTCGAAATGCTTTGACCCGGTTCCACTTTTCTGCTCCATGATCTCTTGCTTTTGAGATTGTTATATACAACACAATTATTGTCCCCAGTAATGATGTGTTTCCAAAATGGATCATTTTTGTTACGTTTGAGAAGCGAATCAAAGACGTTAACGCTGCGACATAAATTTCTCTCCATGAGGACATGGGCAATTTATATATCGAGCTTCGTGGTTAAACCTAGCCTTTTTAGATGGTCATAAACAGTTAATTTCGATAAATTTAACCTCTCAGCGATCTGACGTGTTGTTAATCGCCGCTTTGCATCAACTTTATTGTGCCTTTATCAGCTTTAATTGACCTTCCGGAATGTGGTGCATCTTAGCTTCAAAATTGCTAGATCGAAATTTTGCAAACCAGTTAAACGACGGTACTTTTTAAAAAATTAAAAAATAAAATTAAAGCAGAAGAATTGAAATTAAAAATTAGCATCCAACTCCAATTATTATATTTATTGGCTTATTTCTAGGGGAGACGAAATTTTACAATTCATCTCCCGATTTAACGCTCCATAATAATTAAACGCTTACTGCATAATTTGTACGAACGGTACAATACATATTTAGTGATCCTATAAATGTATTATATATATCCTATAAGCTATTCAAATGTTGATCCGTATATATTCGAAGACGCGATCAGAAAATTATCGTCCCTATCAATCTATCCGTGAATATCCAATTCCCGATTTCAGTTTTATCGAAAACAAACAAAAAGAAAAATGACAAAAATAAAAGAATCCATTTACTTTATACGCTCTAGTTATTATTATTCTACCTCTCTTTCTTCCGAGTGATCATTATTGTTCTTGATTATTTTTAGTGTTTATATTTGTTATTTTGAGGAATATTTTTGAATTATGTTTATTGTATGTTGTTTGGTATGTTGTTTTAGGATTGTGTTTCTCCCACCCAGATGGAAGATTGATATCTTAAATATTTTAAAACGTCGGGTTGTTTAATCAATTATTTAAATTTAAGCAACCAATTGTAAAATTAAATTAATATTTCATAAATAATATTTTAATAATAATTTTCTTAAAATAAATAAAATTTATTTTTAATTTAAAGTATACATTATTTTTTGTAATTATTAAACTGTAATTTAAATTTGTTTGAATAATAGGACGTTAAAGAATATTATTAAAGATTATAAATCAAGAAAGATGACGAGCTACGCAAGCTTTACGGAGAATTATTCTAGTGGCAATTCAAATTGTGATGCAAATAAATGTAATGAAAACTCAATTAACGTTCTTTATAGTTATTAAGTTAAATAAATATTAAGTTAAATAAATATAAAATATTTATTTTCTTTAATTATTATATATCGAAGTAGACCATTTAAAGTTTCTTTGAAATTGGCGAAATACTTTGGATATTCGCTATCTTCGTAACGTATTTTTTTTAATAATTTGACTTAAAAAAAGTCTTAAAAATAAAGTAATATATAAATTAGTTTTATGATGTTCATGTTAAGCCTTTATTTGAATTTTCACGAACATTGTGGCTGATCTACCCTTACATATTGCCTTTTTATACTTAATACTTTTGATTATAATTTTTAAATTTCTTTGATTGGAAAATATAGTTAAATCTCCAGGTTTCACTTCAGGATTCATAATATCAACAAGTAGAATTTATTTAATATGTACAATCTTTTAAGAATACTTAAACAAATTAATAATCACAACTTTCCCCTCTTTTATAATTCGTTATTCACTTTCTTAATTCACTCAATTCTTCGACGAATTATGTTTCCATCTTTCAGAATCTGTAGTTTCAATTGGTGTTGCGATATATGTTTTAAAATTTGGTATGATCCATCGAATGGGAAAATGTCTTTTCTCAGTTTTGTAGGATCTTGTTTTACAAATACTTTCTGACCATCCTCGAAATGTCGATTTGTTATCTTCTCTCTCTCCCAATTTTCCATTTGTCTTGCCGCTTTCTCTAAATTTTCTCTTACCTTCATCTTGATCACGTTGCTCTCTTCCGTTTTAGCTATTCCTGCTGCTGCACGTAAGTTTATTTTTCTACCAAACACAACTTCGAAGGGCAAATATCCGGTCGTACTCTGAACTGTTGTATCTAGACAGAATTCTATCTTCGGAACAATTTGCCACCATGATCGTTTGTCTGTGTCTCCTCTGCTTGTTACTATCATGTTTCTCACTGTTTGAATAGTTCTTTATGATACCCCGTTTAATTGATGTTGGAATGGGCTACTACATCTTTTTTCGATTCCAATTTTCCTGCAAATATCTTAAAATTATACTTCTTTGTCTCTTTGATACCTACATGACATAAATCTATGTGTATTTTCCTAATGAAATCTCTTCTAATTTGCTTTGGATCCAATGGTAACACACAATTTCCTTCTTGCCTACCCTATAATCCATTTTGATAAACTAATTGGTCCTTTAGTTGTAATAACTCCTTGGTGGTTTCATTCTTTTTACCTTCTGCCGTCTCCTGTATTTGTTTCAACTGGTTCAACTCTGAGCACTTTTCTTGTTCGTCTTTTATCCATTGAATTGTAGACTGAATCACCACAGTATTGATGTGTTTCACCCTTGCTTTTTTTCATTTTGGTTCTTCGTGTTTTGTTTCCGATTGTGCACAAATGTCGTCGTATAGCCGTGATAATCCATCTGCATTTCCATGTTCGTCACCTTTTCTATACTTCAAATCAAAGTCAAATTCCACCATGTTTGCTAACCATGTCTGGAATTGAGGAGTTATTGGTTTGGAAGTACTCTTCATATACACCAGTGCTTTATGATCAGTTCTTGCTGTAAATCGCTTACCATATAAATATTGCTTGAAATGTAACATGAACTCTTGTAAAGCTAATAAATCCTTTCTTGTCACACAGTACCCTTTTTCATGTGTGGTTAAAGTCCTCGATACATACGCAATTACTACTTCTTTCTCTTCTGGTATCTGACTTAGAACTGCTCCTATCGATCCGAATGATGCATCTGTGTCTAAAATGAAATTATTATTCTGTTTCACAAATGCTAATATTGGTGCACCACATAGCTTTTGCTTCAATTCGTTAAAACTTCTGTCGCACTCGTCTGACCAAAATATTTCTTTACATTTTCCCCTACATGCACTTTGCAAAGGTGCTACTAATTCGGTGTAATTCTTGATAAATCGTTGATATTAGTTACACAGACCTAAAAATGCTCGTAAATTTCGAGTACATTTTGGAATCGGAAAATTTTGAATTTCTGCCAATTTATTTGTTGAGATACCTTCTTTGTTAATTGTATGTCCCAGAAATACCAGCTCCACCACTCCGAATTCGCATTTCCCTGGATTGACTTCTAAACCTGCTTTTTTCAGTCTATTCAGTACTTCTTCTAATAGTCTCATATGATCCTTCATTGATTTTGAGTAAATTAAGACATCATCTAGGTATAATACTACTCCAGAGAATAGTAAATCTTCAAATAATGAATTCATTATTCTCTGAAACGTTCCGGGTGCTGTTGAAAGTCCAAATGGTACACGGTTAAAACAATACTGATGTGTTCTTGTGCAAAACGCAGTATTTTCTTGAGAACTTTCATCCAATGCTACTTGATGGTATGCTTTGCCTAAATCTATACAGTAATAAATTCTGGAGCCACCCAGAGCATCCATTAACATTTGACTGTCTGGCATTGGAAAGGATACATTCTTTGATACATCATTCAATTTTCTGAAATCTAAACAAATTCAAATACCTCCATCTTTCTTTGGCGTAATGAAAAACGGGGAGTTATATTCACTTTTACATTTCCGAATTATTCCTGCCTTTTTTAATCCTTTCCAAAATCCTTCGATTTGACTTCTAAATGAATCGATTGCCTTCTTGGATTCAGAAAAATCTGTTTACCTTCTGTTTCAATTTTATGGACCACAATATCCGTAAATCCCAAATCGTATTCATGTTTCATGAAAACATCATCATATCGTTTCACGAGGTCTTCCAGTCGTTTGCTTTGCTCTTGCAGTTTCATATCTTTCTCCACTATCACATCTGACTTCTTGGTAGTTTTTTCAAGTTTGATTCCGAATTTTATTTACAACTAATATTATTATAGTTATAACTATTGTATTTATCAGATCCATGCTACTTCCATAAGGTTGTGTTGTTTAATCTTTTACTTTCAATGGTAATTTTTTTTCAGATGTTATATTATTAAAATGTAAAATTTTATCTTTCTCTTCAAATCAAACTGAAATGTTAGGAAACATGTTGCAATATTACTGAAAATATTTAAAATAAGTAAGAGCAGTTTTATTAAAGTTTATTTCTTATTTTACAAATTAAAATTTTTAATTTGACAATATAGTTATAAGTGAAAATTAAACGAAAGTAATGTACGCAAGGCTCCCCCGATAGTTGGCATATAGGAGAGACTTTTAGGTGTCTACTGAAGCAATTTAACACTAGTAATCATTTTGCTTCTTAATGAACTTTAGTAACTCATTAGAGATTTAGAGAAATGAGATTTTTCCAGACGATTTTCCAATTGAAACTGATTTCCTTATCAGTACGATTCCATATCACACTAACAATTACATTTTAATTTCCTGCATGATACACTTAAATTATCCTCTTTCTTTTAAATATACTTGTATTTTATAGTGTTGATTTAAATATTTTACATATTCCTTTATTTTTTATGACGGAGGAAACAAATTTGACGCATCCTCTCAAAATAGCATGAAGAATAAAATGCATCTTATTAGTGATATGGGTTTCGGCGACCTTTTCCCACTATTTTATTGTGACATGCAAAACATTTATCAGCAATAAGAGCACAGGTTTTCAATTAAGAAAGGTTTGAAACTTTTTTCCGGGTTGCAAGACAGGGATATCGGACATTTCCCAACACTCAAATACAATTGTTATGAAACACCTTTGCGAATTTTCAAATAGTAGAATTAAATTGATTGCTTTGAAAGATACTTTTTCGGTCTAATGACTAATAACAGCTAAAAGAGGGTGTTTGACAACATTGATTACCATTGTGAATGATGCTGGAAATAACATTTATCCTTTCTTATCATTCTAAGGAACTATTGCTCCAAAGACAAACGGTTTTCCTTGTGAAAAAAAATTTGAACTTCAAAGTATAGCAATATGATAACTCTTCGATCTAAAATTATTTCAAAAGTTATGCAAATTACTACGTTTATCAAATATTCAAAGGGGATAGCCATTGCGCCAATTCATTCAATCATTCATTTACACAACATACTAAAATGTCCATTTGAGTTTCAGTTTCAGGCAAAAAACGGATGAGCTCCTTGCAGTCCACGGCTATCCATACCTGGAGTGAAGAAAGGCGCCACCAGGTTCTTTGCTTACCGATACATTTAAAAATAAGCAAAAACCAAGCCACAAAAGGCTTGTACATAATTGGGTACATCCACTGCTCAACGACTAAGGTCCCAAAAAGTAAATAGTATGATAAATCCATGATAATGGAACTATTTATTTTACTGAATGCAATCAACGTTATTTTCTTTTATGATATTTCCATCAGTTAATAATCTAAATAACAATTTTCATGCTCTACCATAAAAATGTTGATTTTTAATAACTCGACTACGTGCTGCCGCAATATCACAGTATTTACTTCTGTTATTGCTTCTGGACTTTTGGTACATTTTTTAGTGATAGGTGTAAAAAGCGATATATAATAAAAATGAATATGATTAATATTTTTAAAAAAACAATAAATTAAATTTATTCATGCATTTAAATTTTATCTAAAATGTAAAAAAAATTTTTACTTAAAATAATATTATCGATCAATAATAATTAATTATTATTATAGAAAAATAAAAATCAGTATTATATAAAAAAAGGTTTTTTGATTCTTCAATGTTCATTAACAAAAACCTACTTATTATAAATAATAGTTAAAAAAAAACAAGCATTAATTTCTGCAACCCTAATAATAATTAATAATATATACAAAAAACTTATTTATTCTTTGATCTCAAAAAAATAAATATTAAAACAAAAATATTTTTAATAATAATTACTAATCATTAAAAATTTTTGTTTCAATAAAAAATTACAAATTCTAAATTTTATTTATTATTATTATTTTTTTTAGACCATTTAACTCTTATATGAAAAAAACATTTCGTTAAATGATTGTTTGATTAAGCACAAAATTTTGACCAATCAAAATCAAGCTACTTTTTCTATTAATTTTCAACTCACTAATTTGCAAAGTAATTATTTTTCAATGTGAGTTTTTTTATTTATTTTTAATAAATAATTTATTTATATTAATTAAAATTAAAATTTTTTTAATTTAAGTTTGTTTTTAATTAAAAATTGTTTTCCCCCAAAAATATATTTAAAATTATTTTTTGTACTTACAAAAAAAATAAAATAAAAAATAAATTATTATTTTTTAATATTTTTCATATAAATTTTAACTAATGTTTTCGAGAAATTAATAATTGATAATATTTTATTTAAAAAGAATTTTTTTATAATAAAAAAAATTAGAATAATTAATAAAACCTTTTTTTTGATCTGATCTGAATTCTTTGAAATTATAATTTTATTGTGATAACAGTTTAAATGAATAAAAAATAAAATTGAAAAAAAAGAAAATCATCAAAAACTTAATGTCCCTTGTTGTTAATTAAAAATTTATCTGCGCCTCGAAAATCCAGTTTTTAATTGCCATAAAAAATATTTTTTTAACTATTGATGTATAAAAAAATCATCGGCTAAATTTTTTATTTTTATGATTAATTCTTAATTAAAAAATTCTAAATATTTTTTTTAATTTTAAGAAATAAAATAATTAATTATTTTATTTTCCATAAATCAATTAGAGATTTTAAAATAATTATAATTTTGTTTTAATGAAAACTTGAATTTTTGTTAGTTGTACTAAAACAATTATATTATTTTTGTTATTATATATTTTTAATTTATTTTGTATAATTTAAGATTAGAAAATAAATAAGACATAATATACATAAAACTTGAAAATAAACTTTATCAGTATAAAATATTACATCTATACATAAATTGTCTCTTTACATTTGTTAAAATATTCCGTCTTTTAATAAATTATTTTTTGTCTGTTATTTGAAAATTTTTTGCAGACAATAATAATTATTTTTTTACATATTATATGAATTTTCGTAACAATATAAACTGAAGATATATTTCAAGAAACTAAATAATAAAAGTTGAATGAAATAAATTCTTATATTAATAAAAAAAATTTTGATTAATTCATAGTCGAACTTTTAAAATAATCATGAAATCAAATTGCATTTTCTCATTGAATTTTGTGTGACGATGTAAAGTCATTTTAAAAGAACTTGAACAGTTCATAAGGTTTAAAATGAGTTTAAATGAGTTCATTTTCAACTAAATCTTTAGAAAAGTCATTATTCAAAGATGAGATGGTTTAAGGAAACAGTGATAAAAAATATATTAATTTATGAGTATAACATAAAGGTTTACAATATAAAATAAAACTTCAAAAGAAATACCAAAACATTGTGACAGTTTTATTTATATTTTATACCCATGAATAAATTTAAGGGGGTCTCAATCTCCCTCATAGTTTCGTTATATATAATGTAAAATATGTTTATCCCATATCTTTTATGAAATTCACTATATATATATAAATATATATATAATGGATATTTTACAATACAACCTGGATAATATATACATATATATTTATTATTATTATTTTATCAAAAGTAATTCAGTAATTTCGGACTAATAGATAATTTCGATAATTATAACAAAAAAATAGCAATTATAAATTTGAATTATAATTGCAATTTAATATAAAATCTAAATAAAGTTTTTGCACTTAAAATATGTTATATATTAGTTTTGTAATATGATTTCAAATTATATTTATTTACAAATTAAATAAATTGTTTTGTTAAATAAAGCAAAGATATATTAATTTGAAAAATAACCAAATCTCAGTTTTATTAAATTGGACATTTTTTTAACAAGTTCATAAAAGAAACCTTTTAGTAAACTAAACTAATTGTATTAATTAATATTTTAAAATTATTATTTTTCATTTTTCTATATTAATTATTATTATTTTTTATTATTTTATATTAATTTCCAATATTAATATAATCACTTTAATTATTATACATTATTTATTTTATAATAGAAAAACAAATTATATTTATATTTTGCATTAATATATACAATTATATTTTATTTTCGTCTTATTTTTTTACCTATTTATAACTTTTGTCAGTTTAAAACTCTAAAGATCTTAATATCCGTTCTACGATTATTAATGTTAAAAATAATAAATTATTTGTTTTGCTGTAATATAACTAATTATGTGAGAATTTGTTTGATATAACAGTAAATTATTTCCCTACATTATTTTTGAAGAGTTTCATTTTAACCTAAGTTATTTGTGTTATAATTACATACTTATTTTAAACTTCTTCTTTTGTATGCGATTTAAAAAGTATCATTTAACAACTTCAAAAACCAATTTAAGTCATTAAAAGATGTTGTTTTTACAGTTCCTTAGTAGCCCCAGAAAATTGTCGTAAGGATCGTAACGCTGTGTCCAAATTTTTAGATAAAATATTTTCATATTTGTCCGGCTCATATTATTCCTTTTATTGAGGAATTTTTGATCAATTATCAATTTTTGTTCAATCAGATCAAATAAGTCTCATATAGAAAGTATATATTCTAACAGTAAAAAATACATAATTTCAGAATATTCTAACAGTTCCATTTTAAATTCAAAATATTTCAAATGAACTCTAAATTGGTTAAACAAATTTTTTATAAACGTTTTTATCAAAAATATAAAACTCAAAAATTCAAAAAATTCACACTCAAAAATCTAAAATTGTTTTCGCATTATAATTCACTTAAAATATTATAATCGATTTGAACAAACATTCACGCAAATTCGAAAATTGCAATCAACATTTTAAATTGTAATTGGCCATTCACACACAACTCGTTTTTATTGGCCAGCCAATCAGAACAAGTCAAATCAACAATCTCTATTTATCTTCACGTACGCACGATGATTCGGCATTCCACATGAAATTTGAGCAAAGAATTTTTTATGGATTTAAAATTCATAACCCATTAAGCAATATTCTGATTTTGAGAATAAGGAAACGGTTCATTCTTAAACTTTCAAAGAGAAGGACGTCAATATAAATATCAATAACCAAATTATAATATAATAATATGCTTCGAAATTTCGAAACAGATGTTTTTGTAAAAAAAATCAAATTAAAAGATGATATTATTTTTTTCGTTTTAGAAAATTATATATCTTAATTTAATCCATTTATACATGCTTAATAAAAATTATTTATTAAAAATAGTAATAATTCTGAAAAAGAGAAAAAAATTCCATTTTAATAACCTTTATTTAGAAAACTTTTTTGGTTTATTGTTTTTAATTTTAATATTGTTAATTAATTAATTAATTAATTTACTGAAACAAATGTAAAGTAAATCTTTTCGTAATTGTTGTTCAGTATAATTAAAGAAAATCTTATTAAGTAAATCTTAAGGTAAAATATTATTTAAAAAATAAAAATAATAATTTCAAAAGAAATTTATATACAAATACACAAAAATGAAAGTAAATTTTAAAACAAATTGAAGTTTTAATAGAGTTAATTAAATGATACCTGTTTCTAAATAAAATAATATATAGCTTATTTTAATAATAAATATTATTTTTTATTTTGTTTGAATATTTTTTTTTATTTTGAATGAAAAAAGTAATTTTTTAAATTTAAAATTGTAGTTTTTACCATCAAACATACTTTTTCCTAAATTTTTTGTAATGTTTTATAATATCTGCTTATAAATATTTTTCTATAAAATTATTAATGTTTTTTAGAGATTCTAAATGAATATTTTAAAACATAATAATAAATTTTATTAAAAAATTAAATAAATTCATTTAAATATTATCATTTTGAAAAGTAATAAATAATTTAAGAATAATTTTAAAACTAAATCAAATGGAATCATAATTATTCATTCGGGTTGTTGTTTAGAATTAAAATAATAATATAATTAAAAAAAACATTTTAATTAGAAACTTATTCACAAATATCAAATCTCATTTCCCATTTTTCTAAGGTTTCAAACTTTTTGTAAATAAAATATCATAAAACAATTTGCTTAAAAAAATAAATTTTATTTATTTTGTTTTAATAATTTACCAAAAAATCAACATATTTTTTTCTAATTTTGGAATATTTCTTTTTGAAAAATAAAATCTGACAAGCTCTGATCCAAAAAAGTAGTCCTCATTTCCTGTCAGTTGTTTCCTGTAAAATTATTATCAAGTCATGTAGATAATAATTAAATCAATTTTCTCTTTTAACTGTTCATTTTAACTGGCTTTAAAAATGTTTATTATCATTAAATTTATTAATTGAACAAATGTTTTTTTCCAGACATGTTAATTATTACAATTTTATTAATAATATTAGTATTATATATAACATTGTAGTAACAATGGAAATAATTATTTTTGTTATTATTATTATTTAAGTTTTAAAATCGGTGGGGCGGGATTTTTGTGGCTTTTATTTTTTTCAGAGGGTTAGTATTATATATATATATATATATATTGGATTGATGAAGTTCCCGCCGTTTTTTGAAAAATTAAAATTTTATTTTTTTAACAAAAACGATACTACAAATTAATCACAAATATAATTTCCGCCATTGTTAACGACTTCTTCCCAACGTTCAACGAGTTTTTCAATGCCTCTGTGGCAGAAATCGCCCGGTCTTGACTCGAAGAATTCAGCTAACCAAACTTGCAGTTCTCCATCATTGTTGAACGAAACACCACGCAAAGCATTAGAAAGCGAACGGAAAAGATGAAAATCAGATGGAGCCAAGTCAGGTGGATGCGGAGGGTGCGGTAACACTTCCCAACCAAGCGTTTGAATGGCTTCTTTTGTCATTCTGGCAATATGAGGACGTGCATTGTCGTGTTGCAAAATAACACCATGTTGTCGATCCGGATGTTTTTGTCTTATAGCGGCGTTGAGTCTATGCAGCTGTTGAACATAAAGTTCTGCGCTCACTGTTTGGTTTCGAGGAAGCAATTCATAATGAATAATCCCTTCCCAACCCCACCAAACGCATAGCATTGTCTTTCGTGGATGAAGATCCTGTTTTGCTCGCGGTGTCGATTGTTCTTCTCGGCTACGCCATTCTTTGCGCTGTTTCATTTTGACGTACAGGCACCATTTTTCATCACCCGTTACAATTCGATAAAGAAATTGTTGCTTATGACCGTGAGTTCAACCTCTTTATGTTTTTTGTTTTATATTCTCAGAAGTTATTTATGGATTCGCTGGAATTTTTGCCAATTTATTTTGATCTTTGATTATCAGGACGATATTGTTAATTTGTTGGATCTCTTCGGAGAAGAAATAATGATTGATCTTCAAGGATGTAATTACTGAAATTGGTTTTCCTTCATTGATAATCTTTTCGTAATTTACAATGAATGATCAATTTAAATGTTTGCTATTTATCATTTTTTCTTTCATTCCCTACCCCAAGTTTTAATCGAACACTTACTTTAATGCCAATAACTCTTCAATGATTTTATTTGCTTGTCTTTAATGCTACTGCTGAGTTGGTGGGTCAAACTCCCAAGTCGTTCAGTTCTTTCATTAAATAACAATAATATAATCACATTTATATACCAAGACAGTGTTTGCGTAATCGTTGTGTAATTTCTAAAACGTGTTAAATTAAAATATTTTTATCTGCTTTCATTACTTCTGATATTATTAAAGATGTTATTACTGATTTTATTAAAGATTGGTATTATAAATGGAAAAGATTGTTAATCGACTAAAATAATCTTATCTTTTATTCGGATGTATCAAAAATTATAAAGTGAAGTTTTTAAACATTTAAAAAATATTCCAATCTGAAAACGTGAAAATGTATTATAAAAAGTTTGGTTGTACCGTGTTAAATCCTTTCTGCGTTTTCATTTGTAAAAAAATGTGTTTGGATGACGATATTTTTTGTGTATTATTATAATTGTATATTTTTATTGTTTGGCATCATTTAATGTACGAGAGAGAAGAAAACGAGAATGAAAGAAAAGAAAGTCAGAGAAATTTAAGTTAAAGAAAAGAAAGTAAATAAGAAAGCAAAGGAAAAGATTAGAGGATCATTTCCAATTTCAAAATAGAAAGAATTATTTTCCATCCCCCTCCTCAATAAAATAATTATTATTAAATTAATAATTAGAATTGATCAAAAAGAAAAAAAAAATTAATGGGAATATATAACAGATATTTCTTTTGGTGATATTATTCATTTACAAAAAAATGATGAATCGCAAAAACAAAAGATTTTTTCGATCTGGTGATAATTTTCGTAGTTTCTTATTTTTAAATAATTTTGTTATTATTTTATTAAAAAATATTTTATAGTTAAAACTAGGCTCATTAGTAGCTGAATTGCAGTTAACCAGTTAACCTCGTTTTACATACTGTTATAAATGCATAACGAATAGGCAAATAGTATTTATTCTTTATATATAATTATTAATAATAATTATGATTATTATTATCAGTCATACGTAGATCACAATATACCGAAAAAACCTTTCTTAATTGATTTTAAACACCTACATTTAATCATAGAAAATTCAAATAATCTCCTACAATTTATAAATTTTTAATATTGTTGACATTATTTATATAATGATGTTTGTCAAATTTTATTTTCAACCAACGATTATTATCTTTTTTACAAAGTAATCAAATATGATAAGTAAAATATATCAAATTCATCATTAATATTGATAAATAATATAAAAAAGGAATTATGTTCTCTTATTACACTTTACGGTATTGAATTGATTTTAATCTGTAATTAATTTTATGTAAAAAATTAAAAATCATATACAAATATATATGAATTTTTTTGGTTTATATTATGAATATACAAAATATAGAGCTTTAAATAATTAAAAAAATATTAATTTTAAATAAACAATACATTAATTATATTAAGTTCTAAAGTGTGAACAGTCGACGTGATAATATATCTTTATAAAATATCATTGATATTCATTAAAGCTATAATTTTTTTTATTAATTTCTATATTAATTTAATTTTTATAAGAATTTTTTTAATTAATCATAAAGTATTCTTCTTGTCTAAATTTCATTTTAAACGGCTTAAAAGATTTTAAAACCGCTTATTATTTTCATAAAATATATATTTGATTAATTAATCAAATGTCTGTTTTTTTAAATTAAAATTGATTATTAATATTAGCATCCTTAGAAATGTTATTTTCCTATTAGTAACTGTTTTATTTTGAGAGAAAAAAATAATATATAATAATGTTTAATTAATATATTTTTTCTATTTTATTGATAAATATAAATTATTTCTGGATTGAACATCATTTTAATTTTAATTTTTTTATTAACCCTTAAAAGCCTTATTATATATATATATATATATATATATATATATATATATATATTATAAATATCAATGTTTTCATTGTGCTACCCAGATAAAAGGGGAAAATAATCAAAACTTATCATAAATAAAATATTTATTTCAGAAACAAATAAAAACAAACAAATTTAATTTAATTTAAAAATCTGAAATCAGATTTGATACTAAGGAATTTAATGGTTATACGTTCATTTTTATCAATGTTATACCTTAAAATATACCTTTTACATAAATAAGACAATAAAACCATTTTTAATAATAATCAAAAAATATTTTTATCACTTTTAATACATGAAACAATACATATATAGAATAAATAATAATAATAATAATAATAATAATAATAATAATAATAATAATAATAAATAATTAAAATATACAAATAAAAAGAAGAAAGTAAAAAAAAATATTTAAAATAAATTATATAATTACATTACTCAAAAAAATTATAAAATATGAATAAATAGTGTTATTATAACATTTTTGGTATTAAATAATAAAAAATCCTTTTCTCCATTAAAGATTTACTTTGACTATATGTTTCACCTTCACAGTCATCTTCAGGTCTTCTGTTTGAAATTTGCAATTTCTTTGGTATTTATTTGTATTTTTTCATTATAATATACATAAAACACAAAAACTTAATATTTAGGATATTTCAAACCATTATTATAAAAATTGAATATCTTTTCTGTCCATAAATTGAATTAAATTTCGTTAATTTAATTTATTCTGAAAATTATTTTTGTGAAAAAAATAATAAATAAAATGTGGAATTTCTGTTCTTTTTTTATTTTACATCTTTTTACTGAACATTGAAGTTAAATAAATAATAAATGTAGTATATAATTTAGGGTTTTTCGATCATTATATTAGATTGATGCAAAAGAAATGTCGTTTTTTAACCGTCAACTTTAAATGAACATAACTTTAACGCAAAAGCCGAGAGAACACACGTTAAAACGATGATTTTTTCGATTTTTGTTTAATTCGTGCGACATCCGCGTGTCCAGCTTTTTCACTTTCCCGATTTTCTTCAGATGGCGAACAACTATTGATTGGTGAACGTTGAGTGCTTGAGCGACTTCCCGTGAATTTTTATGCTGGTCGGCATTGATTAACTTCTTCAAATGGTCGTCGTCAACTTGTGATAGTCGAATACCGTGTTCTTCATCTTCAAGGCTCTCGTTGCCACTACGAACCTTAAAAAACCAACGTTGCACTGTTCGTAAAATAGTGGTATGATCTCCAAATACATTGTTAATATTCCAAGCTGTTTATGTCGCTTTTCGACCTAGTTTGAAATCGTAGAATAAAATTGTTCTCATTTCCTTCTTTTTTAACATTTCTAAAATAAAATAAAAACACCTTAAATTAACAACAATAATGTCATACTTGGTATAAAAATATAGAGTAAAGGATAAGCTTTAAAGTAAATTTAAATATGAATCTATTTATTAATGATTTTCTAAATATTTCAAACAAGGAATTAAATATTAAATACATTAAAAACGACATTTCTTTTGCATCAACCTAATAATAATTTTTGCAATCAATGTAATAATATTAGCAAACAATATAATAAACATAATTCAAAACTACGGAAATGAATTTTTTTACTTTTCTATTAATATGCATTTCGCATAAAAATGTGTTAATATAAAATATTTATATAAACAATTCATCTAACAAAATAAAATTTTTATCATCATTGCTTGTTTCTGTTTTTAATTTCTGAGGACAATCTCCTCCGCAAATTAAAGGAAGTATCACTCCTATTTTCAAATATTTTCGTAAAATGCTGTTTACAGTTTGATATTTTAAACCATATATCGATGCAATTGCCGAGGTGGAATGTCCTTCTAGAGACCTTTCAGTAATTCTTTGGCTGTCATTATTTGAAACTAAATGTTTCTTAAGATTTGATGTGGTTGAATTTGTGGTTGTTTCTGTGTCTTCTTGATCCTCTTGTTCCAAATGATTTTCTTGCATATCATTTTCATTAGTACAAGCCTCATTAGAATATTGCGCTGTCATTGAGATGGTCATTAAAAACAAAAATTTTAAATTAATTATTAAATATTTATAATATCACTTTTTAATGTGTAATTTATATCAATAAAAAATTCCTATACAAAAATTTTATTTCCGCAGTTTGCAATTATGTTTATTATTTTGTTCGCAAACATTATTATATTGATTAATAAGATTATTATATTGGTTGCAAAGATTATTATAGTGATCGAAAAACCCTATTATAAAATTCTCTATTCAAAGTTACTAGTAGTAGTAATTAGAGAATAAAGAAAATGGTAATGCCTCACCGATGTGATGTCAAACCAACTGTATCTAAAATTGCATTAGCAACATTGACACAGCAGTTATTAAACTATATAATATGGTAAGGATAAAGCCTTTTTATCATATAGAAAGTTAGATATGATCAGTCTGCATGATCACGAATATAGACTCTGGTTTGTTTTCGATAATCACAAATGAAAGATCAGTTGTGATCCCTAGTCCTATGATCTTGAAGTCCTTATATTGGAAAGAAACTTTTTATAAAACGAAGAAATGATTCCTAGTAATACCGAATGTTGAAATCATAAATAGCACAACAAATAAGTTAATTATTAACAAAATCCAAACAATGTTCTCCCTTCTTTTTGTAATTTAACAATCATTTCCTTCATCTTAGGAATCCATACTCAAAAATCGAGTACCCGGATAACCGGGTACTCGATGCTTTTTATGAATTTATCGAGTAATTCAATACTCGGGTAATTTTGGTCCAGTATCGAGTATCGAGTCTGCCTCAATGTATATCTACTTTTTAGCTAGTTTCAGGTAGCTTTTTAATGCCTTTTTATTCTTCAATCTTTTTTTCTAATCAGCAACAATTTTTAGATGGAAATTTAAAAATTCTTAAGCAAGTATCAGAGATCCTGGAACCTATTGAACTTGCTGTCAAAGAACTAATAAAATAAAATAATAAAAAGAACTAGCTAATAAAATGGTGAATACATTAAAGAAACGAATTGGTGAAAGACGAAATGCGGATATTGTGTTGTTGTTGCTTTTCGTTCAAAGTGGAAAGTACCCTAAGTCCCAAGTCAATTCTCCTTTTAAAAACACAAAAAAACATTCTATTAATTTTATGGCAAAAACAGTCAAAAGGCTGTTTAAATTAGAATTTATAAATCAAAACACAGATCCAGAGCCAGCTTCTGAAAATGAGGATCTTATTTTTAATTCAAATTATGATGAACTCCAAAAAACAATTGAACATATTATGGCTATTCCGAAAGATAGTGGAGGAAAATCCACATTAGAGAAAGAACTAAAACTTTGGGATGGAAATAATGCCAAAAGAGGTGACTCAGTTGAAAAACTGTACAACGCATTGATGACTATTTAACCTACTTCGTCAGTAAGCGAAAGAGTATTTTCGGTAGCTTCAATATTTGTTACAAAAATTCGAAACCAGTTGAAGATGGATACTTTAGACGGGCTTGTATTACTCAAATATTATTTTTTTGAATAGAAAATAAATTATAAATGAAAACTAATATGTTCCTATATTAAAAATATATGTTATACTTATATGTTCTATTTATTTTTATATTAAAAAATAAAGTGACAAAACATAGTGTACTTGAACTTGAATTTTTTTCATCTCGAACTACCCGGGTACCCGGGTAGTTCAAAAAATAAATACTCGATTTCCCGGGTAGCTGAAAAGTCGAGTATTTGGATTCGTTACTTCATCTCTCGTGTCAAAAAAGTATTTGTAGTCTATTAAAATTATAGTTTCAAGTTTTCCTAATGTTTTATAGTGAATTAAATTTACTATTAAATATGTACTTTGTACTCTCAAACGATCTATCTCTTATTCTATTTATTATGGTTAGAAACTAATCTTACGTTTCTATCTACTATAATAAATTAATGTATTTTTTTGAAATTCGATTTATTGTAATTTTTTATTTATCTCTTTGTTACGGAAAAAATCATAAAAAAACAAATAATTAAAATTAAAATAGAAAAAAATGATAATAAAGTGTTTCAATCTATTTTATTTCATTAATTAAAATAAATATAAAGAAATATTTAACAAAAGTTTTTGATGATAACAAATTTTTTTTCAGAAAATTATAACAAAAGTGTATAAAATAATATTTTTTTAATATTTAAAATTTTTGAATAATTTTGTTATATTTTCTGAGAAAAAAATAGAAATTACATATATTTTATGAAAAAAATTCTTTTGATCATTTTTTTTATTTTTTTAATTTTTATAATTTTTAAATAAAATATTTTTTTGTTTTTTTATGGAAATAAAATACTTTTCCGACATTAAAATTCAGATTTGCCGACCAATAAATTGTTGAATTAAATTTGATACTTGAAAAGAAATTAAAAAAAGCGTTTTTTTGTTTGATTGTCAAAAGATTATTTTTTTATTAAACTTTTGTTTTATTGAAACAAAAAACGTCTTCATTTTATTTTGTATTTTAAACATATTCTTTTTAATTATTTTTTTCAAATAATTAAAATATAAAATATTTTATAAAATATATCTAACTCAAGTCTCAATTAGGAATCTTCAAAAATCCATTATTAATTAAATGGAAAAAACTTTGCGTATAAAAAATTGAATTTATTATAATTAATTTAAAACGAGTTGGCATGGAGTAATTACAATTAAAATTATGAAATTAAATTTCATTCGAGTTCTCGAGATAGAAGCAATAATTTTTTTAGTATTTTTTCCACAGACTTTTGTAATTTATCTAATAATTACACAGGATTTTTCCTCATTTATTATAATATAATTTTTATAATCACAAAATAATGAAAAGACAATATTTATTATCACAAAAAAACCGGATAATTAAAACAGATAATTAAAGTTTTAGTTCGGTTTATTTTTCTTGGTTTTTTTTCATTTTTTATCTGGAACCAAACAACAAATAAAGAGAAATATATTTTTTATATTAAAATTAACTTCAAAAAATGCAAATGATGGTATTTTATTATGGTTTTTTTGGAAAAAAATCCTCATTAATTAAGAAATGTTATCATTAATTTGATTGATATAAAAACAAGTATTTTTGTTTTCAATCGTATGTTTCAATTTCTTAAATGTCAATTTATATTCGAAAATAAAATATAAATTATTGTTTTTTTGTTAGTTTTATTATTATTTTTTTTAAAAAAATTTGTCTGTAATGAGAAAAAAATGTTAATAATTTTATTTATTATAAATTTTAATATTACTATTAGTATTATTTGAAATGAAATTAAATATAATTTCAATAATTATTTTAAAAAGAAAATATTTATTATTTTCAAATACAGATTTTATTTTATTTATATTTTTATTCTTTTCAATCGAATTTATTTTTTTAATGTTTATTAGAGATTTGTTTTTTTTATAATTAAATTACGCTTTAAATTTAATTTTCTGAAGTTTTTAATATTTATTTGACTAAAAGGTAAATTAATTTTCTTTATAAAATATTCAGACAATCAAAAAATGATGGCAACTTATGTTTAAAAACAAAAACACGCCATTTGTAAAATAAACATTTATTTTTTACGACAATTAATTTTGACTGTATAACCGCCTTCCTCAGGTCTCAAAAAAATGAGTTTTAAATCTGCTTACATATGCAAGCAGTGATTATGTCATCAATGGATTGTTGTGTCATCTGAACACGCTCAATAGGGATTTCGAGAGATCAGTTACACTGGTTTTCCGTGGTTTATGTGTCAGTTATGACACGTTTTGATAAATTTGTGTCTTATTATAATGTTCTAATAAAATCTTTGTATTTTGGTGTGCTTTTGTCAATATAATTGCAGTTGGGTGCAAAAGGAAATTTAACAACAAGCGTTCACAAACTTTTGTACCTGACTGTATATTCCGACGGGTATACTGTCATTTTCAGATCACTGATTACTGCTTATACATGGGAAATGGTCGATTGTGTAATGTATTTTGTAAAATCAGTAAATCATAAGAAATTGATTGAGAATGCGGTTTGAACATTGATTTTAGGATTTAGAGACCTTATTAACAAATCTTCATACCAGCCTTCCAAATAATTTTTAAAATGATTGCTCAGAATTTCGAAACTATTTGTACTCAAATCAAATTTAAAAGTTTTTCTTTGCTCAACATTATTATTCTTACCCATTCAAAAATTGTGTTCTTTGACTGGTTTGTAGAGATATTGGTAAGTCTCTTCAATTTATGTGACATGTTACCCAAAACATGTATACTGATAAGCAACATCCAAACTTACACTTAAAAGAGTAGGAGATTTATTATAAAACATATTTTCAACTTAAAATGACTGAGATATAATTTTTAGTTTTAAAAGATAATTTGTTGCTTAAAGAATAGACTTCTTAATATATCTGAATCCTTCAGAATTAGGTAAGTTCAAAGTAACACATTTGGCAGAATTCTAAATCTTAAGGCACATTTCTTCATCCACAAGTAAATTAATTGTCTCATTACATTGAGCATTCTTATTGTTCTCTTATAGTTATTTTATCGAAAATTGCACGAGTGAGTTTCTGAATAAAAGATTTACTATTACTATTCAACAAATTACTCATTTCTGATTAAATTGTGCATATTTAATATTAAATCGAGATTTTTTCCAATTAAATTGAGAATTTTTCACATTAAATTGACAATTATTCTTCTTAAATTGAGTTTTTTAAAATATTTTATTTAAATATTTTGCCGATTTAGGCAATTACACAAATTCAACATAACGCATATAGTAAAAACTCTTAATTACCTTCTCATTGCTTGGTTCGTTTGGTACCGGAGCTCAAGACTTTTCCTAAAGTCACAATGATTTACCACGGTTATGAATTTGATTGTAAACAGAGAAAATCAATTTTTTAAATTCCTTCCGTTTAGATTGACATGTTTCAATAATATATAAAATATATTTAGTTAGTGGTATTGTTTAGGGGCATTTAAAACAAGTGTTGAAGTTTTATCCATAACAATTAGCAAACATTTCTTTTCAAATTTTTATGTTTATAAGAACTTCAAATGGCTTGTAACTTATAGCTGAGAATTACAAGGGAACAAAAATGGTCTGACATTCCTCGATATTTTAAATTTTAAGGAAAAATCGTTTGTAAAGGTCTGGCCAGAAAGTTTTGACTGATGGTTTTCTATAAGTCTCTAGTGAGCGCATTGATAAATGTCTATGATATTTACAGTATAGATAACATAAGAATATGGGAATGATTTTTTAAAATATAATTCAAAAATAATCAATTGTTCCTAATTTCAAAATATCAGTTAAAAAATTGTTTCGAAAATAAATATTATTTTGCAATATTGTTTGAAAGTTGTATTTTCATTGCGCTAAAATGAATTTGTGTCAACATGATATTCGAATGATGATATACTACTACTGGAAACGTTATTTGAATACCCCCGCTATATGTAAAGAGATGAATGGCAGCACTTGGAAAGTGCTGTTAGTGGGAACACTTGCCGTAGATGGGTGACAGAGTTTAACAACGGAAATTTTAATGTGAAAGATATACAGCGCTCTACAAGGCCATCAATGAACATTGATGACGCTATTTTGCAACACCTGGATTTGGAAAAATACAGTACATGTCGGTCCATATTATTTGAGCTGGCAATTTTCCGGACAGAGCTCGAAATCCTCTAATTCAAATGGGGAAAATGTACCTCTGTAATCGATGGATCCCACATCTACTGTCCCCTAAACAAATTGCTAATAGAGAAAGAATATACAACGAGCTGTTAAGAAAGCAATCGGCTTTTGATTTTCTTGGACAACTGTTGACCATGGATGAATCCTGGATATATTGAGACAATGGAGGCTTGAAACATCATCATTCAAGTGGTGTTGGAGCTTTGGATTGAAGAGAAACCTCGCAGTTTCTTCACCAAAGGAATTAGAAACCTCCCAAAACGGTGGGAGAAGTGCGTGTCTCACAATGGAAAATACTTTGAACACATTAGAGATGATGATAAAAATAACAATAAATACTTATCTGTCAATAAATCGGTCAAGACTTTCTGGACAGACATGTATATTTCTATAAAATATTTGTTCATTTATCTTAAAAAAAATTCACTATTTTTTACAATTCACATTATGAGGGACAGTTCTGTGAATCATTATTGATATGACAACAACTCAGTAATCAATATTCAAAAAGGGTAAAGTAAAGCCTATTTCATTCATAAAATCTTTAATTAAAATAAATTAAAATTTAAACATTTATATCAAGTAAAATCTTAAAACTTTAAATATTTACTGATAAAATCTCTCATTAATTAACATTTTATTATATTATCTTCTTTAAACATCTTTAAACGTTTTAGAATTTAGAACATTTTAATCTACCAAAAATTAAAATTAAACTTAATATCAGAATACAAAAACGGTAAATGAAACACAATATTTTACGACAAAACTGAATAGAATTAAGACAAAATTACTAATTATTTCAAATATCAAATAAAATCGTTTGTTTGATGTTTTTATTCCTTTTGACTCGCACAAAAATAAGGCTTTTGAAGTTTATTTTTTTATAAATATTACCTTTTAATTAAAATTTTTATTATTATTTTATTTTAAAAAACTGTTTGAACATTGTCAGTTATTTTCGATTAAAAATATTTATTACAATAAAATTAATTGTAATTTAAATTTTTTTATTCATTAAATGTTGTTTTATTTAAAAAAATACAATTAAATTAAATCTCTTTGCAAAATTGAATTATTAAAATTATACAAAAATTCTAATAAAAAACAATTTATAATAATAAACATTATATTTTAATCTTTTCGGTAAATTTTTTTTTAATTCTTTTTTATTTATTTAATATTAATTTTTGAATTTGGTGAAAGTACTTTTAACAATTGTGGGTTTTTCATATATAAAGTACGAAAAAATAAAAAAATCAATAAAATAATAAATAATTATACGAATTGCTCCCATTAAATAGCCTGAATGGAGGTCTACTAATTTATCAATTTGATTGATTTTTTGTGGAATATTCCTTGAGAATTATAGATAACAGAAATACAAGTTGCTTTACTGTAACAAATGCATGAGATCTACTTTTTTCTGACATTCAAATTATTATCATAATCATGTATTCTCCCGTGAAATTTCATAGTTTAATTAAAATTCTCGTTTTGAAGAATATGTAGGCGAAGGAAATTGAGGAGTTGAGAAATGCATATCAAGATGAAAACCCTTCCGAAACAACTATTTATTACTGGATTGTACAATTTAAGCACGGTAGATATAGTGCTTTTGATGAGAAAAGTACTCGAAGACCTTTAGAAATTTGCAAAAACATTAAAGAAATGTTAGAGAATTTTGTCGAATTTGACAGACGCATCACATAAAGAATGCTCTGCGACTGTCTGAATGAGAGCAAAGGAAGTTTAAATTCCATTGTAAAATCAATGAGTCTGAGAAAACTTTCTTCGTGGTTTGTTCCACGCTTCCTAAAAAGTGAAATGTTCGAAAACAGACTAGGTTCGTGTCAGATCAATCTCATGACATTGGAACAAGTTGAATATATTTTTCTGCAAAACATCTTGACAATTGACGAAACTTTGGTCTCTTCTTATCTAAAAGATACTAAACTGAAGTTTTAGGAGTTGAAATTTCCTATAAGACGAGCACATAGAAGCTACGAGCATCGACATATCACCGAAAATCTCTCATGCTAACAATTGTGTAGGAATTTCATGGCGTGGGTTCAAAGATTTGGCTGAAAAGGCTGTAAAATTAGCTTGTGCTACTATAATAAGCAAGCATAAAAAGCCCGCAAATGCGATCTCTCTTTTCTTCAGGATAATGCACCAATACACACAATTGCATTCTCTAAACGCAAAATCGATAAGATGTATTTCTATAGTCTTTCTCGCCTTCCTTATTCACCGGATCCAGCTCCAAGGGACTTATATTTGTTTCTCCATTTTAGGAAACACATATAATGAATATATTTTACCTCAAAACACAATTAAAAATGGTCGTACAAGAATTTCTTGAGAATTAACCCCTCATTTTTCCTAGAAAATGTTTTACTAGAGCTGATAAGACGTTAGCAAAAGTTTTTACAGAATGTTGGATGCTATATTAAAAATTAAATACCTATACATACCCACCAATATTGGTTAAAACAATTATTCGAGTTCAATATTCTTTTCTACTTCATTTCGGGTATTTAATATTTTTTATGAAAATAATCTAAAATTTGTGTTTATTACAAAACTTAACAAACATCCTAATTTCTTTCGCTTTTCGAACAAAAGAAAAATATTTTTTGATGAGTGTTAAATTTTCCAAGCCTTATAAAAAGACTTATTTAAGACTTTTACTTCACACAACTAAATATGATGTTTGAAATGCAACTTCTTTCCTGAAACTCTATTTTCTTGAAATTGAGATTAACTTTCTTCATTCTTAATAATTGTATTTATCTAAATAAATTAAAGCTGCAATAATTGACTTGAGTTGAATCACGACTATTACTTCATATTTTATGAATATGGATTCTTCAGTGTTAAATACTGGTTGACTGAAGCAGCTGAGTTGAGACGAACAACCTCTTACTTAGATATTGTGAGTTCCAGCTACATTTCCTTATTTGTTAGAAGTAATATTTATCAACCCTTACTATAATCATTTCGGCGTTTGTAATTATCAAAATATCAAAATATTTTACAATAATTCTTCAAAATGTAAGATATTTTGAACAAAAAGTATGGATCTAAAACAGTATTTTTCAAAAATTTTTTTTCAAAAATGTAAAGTTTTACACATAGAACTGATTAGGATTAGCTATATGACAAATATATTTTCTAACTAAAGAAAAGAAAAAAAATCACATCAATTTTTTTAATTTTTTTAAAATGTCATTTACCGAAACAGTGATTTTATATGAGTTCAAGCCTTTAAAATCTAAGGCAAAAATATCCGAAACAGAAATCAATTATGATGATCCGTTAACTGTACAGAATCGTGCGGAAATATATAATAGAAATTACAGTGCTGATTTCTTTAGTTCCCCTTAAGAATTGATGAGAATTTATTATTTTAATTCACCTTTTATTTACATGAAAATCTTTAATATACCAACTAAAAACATACAAACAACCATTTAAGTAGCTCAAAACTGTATATATATATATATATATATATATACAGGCATACCTCGATTAACGCTATCTTTTTTAGCGCTGTTTCGTTATAGCGCTCTTTTGATTTTATGAAAAAAAATAATTTTAACTTCAAAATATCACAAATTTATCACAATTTATCACAAATTCAGCCAGAAATTGCGGAGCCTACGCTAGAAACAGAAGATTTAACAGAAAATATTTTAAAGGAAAATGTTTGGAACATAATTTAGGGATAATCCAAAATGCCTTAGAAGATTTAAGGGAAAATGATCCCAATTTTGAAAGGTGCAGCGCTATAAAACGATGAGTAATGAACACTTTATCACCCTACATGGAAATTTTAAAAGAAAAAAGACAACTGTTTAAGCAAAGAAGCTTACCCACATTTTTTAAAAAAAATTGTTAAATATGAATTTACGCCTTTATTTTGTGATATGTATTAATATATTTTTTTGTTTTTATTGAAATTGTTTTGTTATATTGAATTCTAATTTATTTTCTAATTTTTAAATGAAGTATAAATGAAATAAAAATTTTATTTCAAAATAAAAATACCATGTTTTTTATTTTTCATTTCAAAGTACCAAAAAAATTGGTTAGGAACGTAACCCCATATTTTAGTGTAAATAGCACCTCTTTTAACGCTGTTTCTGTAAACGCTCAATTTTCAGGAACGCAATATGAGCGCTAAAC
>MQRK01255000.1:7392-25637 GCA_001938485.1 Girardia tigrina
AAATGATACATGTCGTCGAATATAAAATATCTCGTTGTAATATAATTAAATGGAAATAAGTAATAAATGTAAATTCTGAACATTAATTGAATGGTAAATGAGAAGTGACGAGAACCCTTTGGAGATGGTGCAGGTCGGCCATAGAATGCATAGGGGCACGTGGTTCGATCGTCGCTTATTTCTTGAGGCTCTTCTTGTTCACGACTTGAAATGACAGCCCAAAGTTTAGAATAATGTTAGTAAAGGATAAAAGCATCGACCCCTCAGGGAGCTGAGACCACCGGTCAGGCAATACTCGCTACCGGTTTGAACCCGAAGGCGCTCCAATGCACACACAACTTGTTGATGTGCGCGGAAGAGACGCGTTTGTTCCCATAAGCAATATGAAGACAGAGAGCAATCACCGAGGGGAGTATGAAGAGATATAAGATAAGCGTGAGTTGCCGTTTAACTCAGGAAAGCGGATGGGGGCTCAGGGCCAACGAAGATGTCTTGAATCGGAGGGAACACGACATGATCAACAACGATCGTAAAATAATTATTAAATTGTTCTAAAGAAAATACTTATAAATCGAAATAGTAGATTGTAAAAATAAAGATAAGAATAAAATTAGACAAATTTCGTTAATTTATGAATAAATTAAAACAATAGAGAGTTGTGAAATAAGATACATTTAACGACTAATAACATTACAATTATTAGGCAATGAAATAACTATATAATGAGAATAAAATAAAATGAAATGAATAAAAGCCGAAATTGCATGTCCAGTAAATGGTTCTAGGTCGATTCAACTAAGGTCATTTCCACTAATTACGATTTAAAATATTAATTAACCCGCTTCTAGTGTTAACTGTAGCAAAGTTTTTCTTTTTAATAAATGTTATTATTATAACTTTGTTTTGTTTTTGATAAATATTTTATGTTGTTGTTTTATTATTATTGAGTATTTTGTTGTAATGTAATTGTTTGTTTTTATTACATTAACACATATAGGGGACATATTGATGCTTAGTAGAGATATATATTTAAGGTATATATTTTCGGGTGCAGATTGTTATCTCGAAGTACAGAACGCAACAATATGCCATTTCGTGATATGAATATTTTATTATTTTTTATAGATAAAAAATAACATTTTAATGTAAATACACATAAGGTATCATCAATATGTACCAAGGCAAACAGAATATTTAATGGATATACTATGCGTTTTCATCTTTAAAATGAGGAATGCATATTTTAAATGAGAATAACTCAATAAAAGTATAATAGTATGGAATAAAATATTGTAATATAGAAAATTTAGAACTGAAAAAAACATTGTATAATAATAAATAGGATTTAAAGAAATTATCAAAGTATTATTGGTAAAGAAAAGTTCAGAAATCGGTAAAAAAGAAAAATGCAATTAGTAACTATTGTGAATTTAAATGGATATTAGAAGGCATTTGCTCGAGAACTACAAGTTCCCATATTGACAACATATCGAAGGGGAGCAGAGGGAGACGATGTGGTCGAACGGAGAGGTCATATACTTTCGACTTACGTGTCAGAGCTTGCCATCATATTCAAACTAAGATGTTCCTTTTTGATTTCAAGGTCGAAAATTCGAAAACTTGATCCTGGTGTTTTCAGAATACGGTATGTCCTGTTAGTGACATATTCACTAAGTCACTCAATTTCACTAAACAGAAATCAAAAAGATAGATAACGTAAGTCAGGGATTTCTGAACTTTCAACAGGAGGACAAATTGTTCATTTTAGGTGCAATAAGGTTGAGTAACATAAACAAATGTTTAAAAATAACAGTGCTAAGGTAATCTCACAACCGGATTGAAATGATAATAAAATCATTTATATGAATAGGCGAATTATTTTTGAGATCTTTTCATCGCTTTGTCCTTCGATAACCGTAGCAAAACAAATGTAAGTATTGCGCCTGATTCAGTTTAATCATGTGTCTTATTACTGACATGGCTGCACCATCCACGATTCCTATGGCACTAGCACACATCGATTGGTGTAGGTTGACAGTGGTGCAATAAATTAACAGCTTGTCAGAAAACAAATCGTAAAACAATGTTTGTTGAAAACTTAGAAAAGCCCACATCGACTGAATATTATCTTCGGGCACAGTTAATGCATTAGTTTCAAAATATTTGACACTGATACGCAAAATATTAAATATTTTCTAAATAAACAAAACAGTGACAATCCTGATCGGTGAATGTAGGATCCAAAAATATTCCAAATCACAAATCAATTCTGAACTCGCAAACGATAGTCAATCTATCGAGACATCAACACAGACTCAGTGCAGTCCAGATAGACAACAAGCCATTGTTTGAAACTAAAATGGTAATAAAATCACAAGTGTCAAAAAATTGAAATCGAAAAGAAATGTGCAAAAGACATAATTTAACTCAAATTAAAGAAAGATATTTTACAGAACAGTTATTATAGTTTGATCCAAACGTAAATCAACCAGTATAAGTAAGTATATAACAATCACAACATTTACATCAGAAATTTCAACCAATACTTTAAAAAAATGAGCAAATATCGATGATCATCAAAGAGTGTTTCAGACAAACAGAAAAAACAGATAGACAGGCGGGAGACATCCCTGACATGTTAATGTGGGAGGTGGAGAATCAGTTACTGTTCATCAAGGAGTCTGGATTTGTTTATTAAAATCAATTGTAATTTGGCGTTTATTGTGATAAATTGTTTCAAAAGAATATCGAAAGAACTGATATTGTGAGAAAGCTGGAATGAACTGAGATTATTACTAACAAACTCGATATATCTGAAACAAGTCAAATCACTTTTCAATCACAGAATTTTACAAAATTTTACTTTAGCACATTTGATCTGGATGTGGCTATTTGCTCGACATCGACAGAGAGATTCAACGCATTAAGATCAACAATATCAACTTCATCACTGTTCTCAAACTGAAGTCTATCTATTAATTTTCTTAATAATTGCAATCTGTTTTTTTCTAGCACAACGATTTTTCTAAGAGAAATAGGATGGTCTTCAATCTGAATAATAAATCATTATTAATAAAGTTAGATAAGCTCAATCAAATGAATCAGTGTCCACCTTATCACATTATTATATATTAATCATCATACAAATATAAACATAAATACAGATTTGAATACCATCAACTCCTTAGATGCTCCAATTCACCTTCATTAAAATCAACTGAATACATTTATTATCGGATGAGTGTTGTAAAAAAACTTTTACACTTCCATTTATATTTTACGAAAAAACGGTCAATTTATGGTCCATTTTAGAAATATGTAGCAAAATATAAAAAATAGATCTTAATTTAACTCAACATTTGTTAAAATACCTTCGACTAATATCTTAGAGACCTTTTATTACGTGTACTGACACAGTTGTTCACCATTCCTAGTCTTAATTAGTTTACGTCAAAGAACAAATTTCTAAGTGTTGTATAAACATAGTTGTATAAATATAGTTAAAATATATCGTTGTGTCACATGATTAAGGACTTTTTGTTTAAATGCTTTAATAAATAATTCTATAACCTTGAACTTGATACGACATGGCGACGAGGACAAAGTATTAAACTGCCTTTCCACTATTACAATTACGATTGTCCTATACCATTCATAATTCATGACTACAATTACAATTCCATTTTTATCTCTGGACTACAATTCTGCCACCAGTTGGAGCAGTTCAATTTCATCATGAAAATTCATTATGACAAGGCCGACCTGAAATCGGTGTTTTTGTCTTTCTGTGGCTCAGAGTGTTACAAATTACTTTCAAGCTTAGTGTCACCGAAGAATTTACTGGATGCTTCATACACATTTTCATTTGAAGATGACAAGGATGTCAACAATCTCAGAGTTGTTTTGCTCAATCATCTACGTCCCAAAATTATTCTTCATCATGAGAAACAGAAGTTCTTCATGCTCAAGCAGAAATCTGTCTCTACTCAACAATTCGTTGCTCTCTTGCGACAATCAGCTGCATCGTGAAATTTTGGTGACCTTCTAGATTGTTTGCTTCTAATCCAGTTCATTAATGGGCTAAACGAGATTGTAAACGAGACTATTATTGCAGGCAAACTTGACATTGGACGTTGCAGGACAGTCCTCATTGTTACATGAAGCATCTTCATCAATCCAATCATCTATTGATTTTGTTTGCAAGCTCGACAGTCCGTGAACCTAAGGACAGCAAAAAATACAAAATCTGAGGATTACAAATGCTACTCTTGCCGCAAAACCAACCACGTACGAAAAGACTGCAAGTTTCGCAATGCGAAGTGCTCAACCTATGGGGCACATTGCCTCAGTGTGCAGAAGTAGCAAAAACAAGAAACTTGATAAGCATTTCAAAAGTACCAATTCCCTCATGGTGATAAATGATGATGTGGTAGCAACTTGCGGCAATTCTGATCATGGGTTCAAGAAAACACTAAATGGCAATGGTGTTCCTATGACTTTTCTTTTAGAAACCGGCTCTCCAGTCACTGTTATTCCATGTCGTTTGTTGCCCATAACATCAACCCTACGACCATTTCCACGAGTACAATGTTACAATGGAAGCCCCTTAGACATTCTTGGTGTCACTGATGTCACTATATCACATGCTGATCAATCAATGGTTTTGGAAATATTATTAGTAAATGGTGATTTGATACTCCTGCTTGGTCGTAATGCTCTACTTCTCTTCAATTTTTTTTCTGTGGCACCAATCACAGAGGACAACAATCCAGGTAATGTCTGTGCTGAATTGGTTCTAAAGTCAGGTATTGAGTACTCGAAATTTCCAATATTTAAACCTCGCTCACTTCCATTTTCTTTGCGAGAAAAAGTGAAAGAAAGCATCCAAGAACAAGTAAAATGTGGTATTTTGGTTCCTGTCAGCAAAGCAATGATGACATGTCCGATTGTCCCCGTCCTAAAGGCTGATGGCTCAATTCGCATTTACGGAGATTATTCTCTCACAGCAAATACGTTTATAGATGCAGAACAATATCCTTTGCCAACCTTCGAGGACATCAAAACTTCAATGGCCAACTGCATCGTTTTCTCCAATTTGGATCTTAAAAGCGCTTACTTGCAGCTTCCTCTATCAGAAGCATCTCAATGTTACACCACCATTTCTACTCACATTGGTCACTTTAACTACACAAGACTGCCTTTCGGAATTTCTTCTTCTCCTCGCATATTTCAGCAGTTTATTGATCGTCTAATTTGTTTCCCACGGGTTCGTAGCTCCCAAGATGACATTCTGATTGGTGGATTATCTCAAACTGATCATGACACTACTCTACAAATGGTCATGGATATTCTTGAGAAATACAAACACAAGTCAATAAAGAAAAATCAGAATTCAACAAGTCATCAGTTCCCTTTCTTGGTTATATACTTTCTGCTCATGGTGTATCTCCTGATCCTCATCGTTTGGCTCAAATCAACAAACTGCACTCACCAGTCAATAGATCTCAACTAAAATCCATCATTGGTACTTTACAATTCTACTTACGTTTCACACCAGAAATGAGTCAAATGTTTTGTTTGCTAAGCACAAGAGTTCCTTTCAAGTGGACACCAAAGGAGGAGGCCGCTCTTCGATCACTTATATCCAAAATAAACTTGACATCCAATCTGGTATTTTATGACATCAAAAACCGCTCTTTCACTCTGCTGAATCCTCATCCACGGGTTTGGAAGCTGTTCTGAGTCATGACAAAGAAAAGAAACAAATAATACATTGTTCATCATGCACTCTCTCCAGCTGAGAAAAAATATGCTACCATAGAATGTGAAGCGCTGGTTATTATCTTTGGCATCAAAAGATTTTATCAGTATTTGGCAGGCAAACGATTCACAATTCTAACTGACCATGCTCCACTAAAATTTATATTTAACTCCAGAAACATTCAAGAGAGAATTTCAATGAGACTGCAAAGATGGTGTTTAATTTTGAAATTTTACGATTTTGACATTTAATACATTCGTGGTGAAGTTTTCCTTCCAGATCTTCTCAGCCGTATTCCAGGTAGTAAAGACAGGGATGGAAGCAAGAAGTGGATGATATTTTGTTGCCCAACTGTCATTGCTGGACAAATTTCCTATTTTTAATGACTTGGAAGCTCAAACCAAATCATCTTTACTTAAAACGGTCATTCATTGGGTTCAACGCGGTTGGTCTCACAGAATTAAGAAGAAATTTATCCCATACTCATCAAACAAACACGAATATACTGTGGTAAAGGGTTGCCTACACCGAGGATACTTCATCCATCTTCACTTCATCAAGCTGTTCTTCGATTCTTTCATGAATTTCATCCAGGTATTATTCGCATGCGGCAACTCATGTGCCAGTTCGTTTGGTGGCCGGGAATGGATGGTGATATACAAAAAATAATCAGCCAGTGTGATCCATGTGTAAAGTCTCAACAATCGAGAGTAAATTACTACCTTTCTGCGTGGCTGGAGTCAAGCAAATTCTTCCAACGTTTGTTCATCGATTTATTCTTCTTTGATGACAAGAGTTTCCTTATCCTAATCGATCAGTTCTCTAACTTTGTAGACATTCATCCATTAAAGCAGTTATCTTCCAATCAAATCATCAGTGCTCTACAAAAGACATTCTGCTATTTTGGTCTTCCCGATATTAATGTGTGTGATAATGGAAAACAATTTGTCTCCAAGGAATTTAAATCTTACCTTTCAAGTTGCAATATTGAACTAATGTTAACTCCAACGTACTATTCACCAAGTAATGGAAAAGCTGAACGAGCAATAAGGAGTACAAAACTATTCTTATCCAAGAATCTGGCTGAAATGGGTTCTGTGGAATTCTGTTTACAACAGTTTTGCATCGACAACAATTTCTTCCCTAGCTCAAACGGTACAATTCCTTCAACAGAATATTTGGAACAATCTCCTAAAGTCTTAATGAGGAAAACACTACTATCCAATAAACAGGGCATAACGGAAGTGGTTATTCCACAAACACAAATCGGAACGACCATAGTTCCAATATCAGGTGGTCGACTAGCTCACAATGGGACGTGTTCCATGATGAAGCCAGAAGTAGACGCGTTCATCAACCAAACTCTCGTTACTTCAATAAAAACTTTGTAAATTAATTGTGGGGGATGTTGTGTCACATGATCAAGGGCTGTTTGTTCGAATGCTTTATTAAATAATTCTACAACCTTGAACTTGATACGACAGATATAAATGGAATAATTATTTCAAAATATTTTTATATTTAATTTTACTTGACATTTTTCTGGGAATTCTTAATCTTTTTTTATTTATACCATTTCGCCAAAGTCAATAAAAATGTTTTTGTGATAATAATGTTAAACGTAATAAAATTTTTGTGCATTAAAAAAATCTGAAATAATCAAATCAGAGTGGATGTGAAGCGCGCCTAACTCTACTAATAGCGGTGTTGGCCCACTGATGGACTAGAACCACTAAAGCACACCAGAATATCATTCTGTGAATCAGAAAAATGATTAATATCGAAAAAAATATTACTAGTTTTAAAATATTGAAACCAAAACAGCAATAAAAAAGATATGAATGAATTAAATAAAAATTATATTCAGACACTTGTTACTAAAGAAAACAATTTTCCACGTTTGTCAACTATAATTTCTTATACCACTGGGTCCGTAATTATTATTTCGTTTCCATAGTCCAAACAAACGATTATTAGTCATCATTAACCTTAAACAAGCCTTTACTCATCGTACAAGAGTTTCATTCTGCCTTACAAGTAGACACAGGTCAAGTTCATATACTTAAACAATTCAAAAACATTATCTTAATCACACATCGTGTCATTTAACATATTCAGTTTCAAATAAACTTCACCATAACATCTTTGTATATCTTTTGACGGTAATCGTGGTAAAGATACTTAAAACTACGAACCGTTAACATAACTGCTAAAATTAAAAAATATTACATTTTACTTACGAGGATGAGTATAGTAAATTTGATACAGATTGTTCATATTGTTCATATAATTATGTAAAACATAAAATTTAAACTTACAATTTTATAAAAAGATTATTTTTCGAGGAACAGAAATTACTTATCACAGAATTAAACGAGTTTCATGGAACAGATTAGACCTAAAAGAAACAGATCAGTTTAATAAGAGTTGAATAATTGTGACTCGATTCCAACGGGACCCCTCATCGATGAGTTGGTAATGATATTTCGATAATCAACCTCTTCAAATATTAAATGACGCCAATCCAAATAGTAAAATAAATAATCAAATAATCACACAGAAATGTAATTAAAAACCATTTTTATTTTTCAATTTAAATTCTATATTATGAAGATAAAGCCATGAAATAATGCCACATGAAGAAGTTCTAGTTTAGCTTTTGACAATATCTGTCTAGACGTACTATTCTTCATAAATCTAATACAAGATCATTAGTAATTGAAACAATTTCTAGAAGTTCCTACAATTGCTTAATATTAGAAATGTGTGAATGCACATTTTTGAATAATTAGATTCAGTTTGGTGAAACTGATAGAAAGTTCAGCGATGTCAAATATTCATGAATACTAGTTAAAAAAGTCGAAATAAATTGCAAATTTAACCACAGAATATTGAAAACCGTCTCAAATAAATCAAGCTTTATATTCCAAAACCTGGCGAAGTATTTCAAACATACCATACAAATGAAGCTTCCAGCCTGTCCAATAGATAAAGTTAGTTCGTTTTCTACAATTTGAATCTTGATAATATAACGAATCCATGTTCTAGACATTTAAGAAATAAGCGATGAAATTAAACGTGATCCAAACATTCAATTGGCGGACTGTGAGTAAACCTGATCATGAAGCAAAAAATAGAATAATTAGACAGGTGCATCTCGATGCATGGTGTACATAAATGTTTCAAAACAGAATATCAAAGTCTAATAACTATACAAAACATTTTTAAAAGAAGATGTGCCCAAGAAGAATTTGAATAAAGTAATATTCAATTTATAACTTCAGATAAAAATAGATAAAAAACGTGAACATTAAAAATAAAAAAAACAAGTCGGAAAAGAAACTCGATTTTAAAAATTTGGATTACTTTTTAGTTCTAATAAAATAAAATAATTATACCAAAGTTTTGTTTTTTAAACATAATATATATTACGATCTGCTGAAATATTCTGAAGCCGATAATTTAATTAGGTTTCCGAAAGAAAATATATTTGAAATATGAAGAAGTTTAGTTGAGGTGACTCCCCGCAACTGATCTGACTGTCGACAGAGCCGACTTGAGTCCCCCTCTGATTCACTGGGCCGTTCATCTTATACAACATTGCTTTCACACAACTCTCTTCCATACATAAAAAACGGTTTTATCAGTTAATAAAAACAAAAATAATTAAATTAAGCGTCAAAAGCAGTAACACAAATCGTTCAAAAATGAAACGTTAAGTGTCAATAATTAAAAAAATTAAAATTTATCCAAGTATGATTTCACATAATTAATTCATGTTGATCATTATTTAATCACAGAGATAAAATGGGGTGCAAATACAACAAAAAATCAATACAAATAAAATTATCGAAATTATTGAGCATTTGAGAGAATGATAATCAAAAGCATCCAAAGCTCCTAAAACATGCCAGTTATAATGGTGGAACGAAAACCCACAAACCGTGCACTGCTCCAAATGCAACACTCCACAATACACTTTTGTTAATTATTTTTTATTCAAATCAAAATTTATGTCTCTATAGGTATTAGGAATTATAATGCAAATAATATAAGTAAAAGTGCTCTATATGTATATAATTACCATAACAATAAAATAATTGATATTCTAATGGAAATCTAAAATTAGATAATTATAATTTAATAAATAATTGATAATGCCAGTAATATATTTACGCAGGTCAGACACAGGAATCAACTGGAACACTGAATCTCACTGCTTATTTTTGTAATAACATATGCTAAAGAAAAAATATATTTCAAAGCTGTAAATGAAGATATATATCAAACTAGTAAATCAAAAAATTAAAATTTTAATATCCATTCTTTATGCAGACAAAACTCTACTTTGCCAACCAAGTTTTTCAAATTTAAAAATTTAAGATTTAAAATTTTTAAATTAAAAAACAAATTAAAAATTAATAAAAACTACCTATAATTTATAAATAGATATCTTGCAGTTAATATTGTTCGGGAACTCCGAATTTTCCGTTTTTTCCCATTTTGGGATCTTAAAAAGTTTTTTTCGATCAAATTTTTACTTAATTTTTTTATTATCGAGAATGAGTAAGTGTGCGAAGTTTGAAGAAAATCGATTGAGTAGAAGGCCTTCAAAAACAGGTTTCTAAATTCCATAGATACACACACATATATATATATATACCTATATAGAAAGTAAGTTAATAAAAGAACTTGAATAAATATAATCAAACACATTGACATTGATGTGCAAGCATAGGTTTGCACCAGGGCACCCCATTATCAATTGATCTCCATCTTAGTAGTACCAACCCTTGAATAAAAGCTGCTCTCTTTATAAGCTATCATGACCATAATGATTCCCTATTATCTAGCTCACTTAGTGTGACTAACTGATAATGAATATGGTATTGATGAATCATTGAAATGAAGAAGTGGAGATATTTATATATTAGATATTTGTAATTTTCCTTTTTACACCAATTTTGTGGGTTATATGGACGAAATGCAGTACAATTTAGTGACCGGTTCGCAATAATATGGAGAATGTAAGAGAAATAAAATAAGTTTGACCCTTTTCCAGTTGTTTTAAAAGTAAAATACGATTTGAAAACTTCATAAAATAATATAAGTTCTTTGGTCAACCACATTAGACTATTTGACTGAATTTTATGGACTAAAGATTTCCAAAGAGACATTACCACTTTCAGATATATAAATGTTAAACATAAGAAATCATTATAATGTTGCGTTTATCAAAACAAATTGCAAACTCTACTATACTACACAGAAATTATAGCATAGTAAATATATGATATGATAGGTGAATCATAAGATTAACCTGAAAGATTTTTTATCGGAGATAAATTATTTGATGTGATCTCAGTTCCACCGCTCCACCGTTGAAGTACACTAAACAATGATGGCAGCAAGTACTGGATGACGCGAATACGCAATGTACATCCAACGAAAAGTAATTGATTGAAATACTATGACTGTATTACACTACTACAATAATCTTTGTTGCTACTGTAACAAAACAATTGTTTCTGTGCAGAAACAGCAAGAATAAATCACTGCTGAATATTATTCGCATTCTCGTATGGAAAGAAATGATTCCTCAAATAAATAAATAATTCTCGTAACTTTATGAAAGTACCAAAACTTAATTTTAACATTTATACAAATGACGAAAGACCAGATAAGTTATGTTAAAACCATTTGGCAGTAAATAATAAATCAACGTTTAATAAAATCCATTTCAGTCGTGGAAAGTGGATATCCTTTGACACAACATTCTGGTTTTTAATGTACTTCCACAGTTTCAAAGATTGGAAAAATATCTTCTTCGTCTTCTCTTTCAATAATATTCCGATATAAACGCGACCAAGGATACAAATGATTTGAGAAGCAAGTATATTTGCTTGAAAAGAATTTTATGAAGTGTGAAAATAGCAGAGATTACCTAGAATATATCTAACAAGTCATAGCTGAAAAAAGCCTGAAGAAAATCAAACTAATGTTGATAAAGCAGCAGTTACATGCCTGGAAGAATACATAAAATATTTTAATAACACTCCCCATTATCAGAATAATTGTATTCCAGGGCACAAACAAAGATTTATTTCATCTAAATAAACCATATATGTTACAAGTGAAATCGGACAAAAGCACATTAAGAGAACTTCTGCTGTGCTTCATAGTAAATGGAATTTCCATTGTTGCTCACACTGTAGCAGCAACTATTACTCGATATTTGTTTCTCCTACCAGAAACAAGACGCATTGAATTTACATAATCTTAAGGTATTCTAGTCACATATCAAGATTAAATGGGATCAAGATCATGGTCACCTGTATCACAGATGGATTAAATGTCTAATTTACCATAACAACCGATTCTTAATACAGCAAGGTTCATCCCATCTATGATATGATATGAATTTATTATAATTGATAAAATTTTTACAAAACTGCGAATAAAGTAAATATGATTTATTTTATTAAAAAAATAATTTATTTTATTAAGGCGCTAACACTGTTTGGAAAATTGCAATTTGTATCTGATACAGCTGGACAGGATATTGGGGGCACGTTCTGGGATCTGCCAATAAACTGGGCCGCCGAATACTTTAGATTGTTTATGGCGGACACCGACGACGAGGGGGAGTGGTTGAGATTGGAATTGACACTTCCTCTGTACGGATCACTTGTAGAAAAGTAGCCCGACGATTCGATTGTGCTAACTATCGTTTTTCCTATTTCAACGAATTCATAATTCCGTTTTTCCTAATGTAATATAAATTATTAATTCAAGCACAATTCAAATTACTTTTTGAATCGTATCATTTTCTTCCGAAATGTTTATTTCCATTTCTTTGATTCGATTTATAATTTCCTTCGCGTTTTCTTGAAGACTGCTTAACTTCTAAAATAGACACAACAATATAAAATATATTTTAGATGTTTTGAAAAATATTTTTCAAATTAGAAATGTACTCCCCCTATTTCGAAATAATGTTTAAATATTACCATGGCTTTTTGTTCAAAAATAATATTTACGTTTCTAATTAAGATGAATGTTCTTGATGTCTTTGAATTTATCATCATAGTTTTATTTTCTCTTTGATGATGACTCGACAACAATTTCACCTACTCAAAGTTTATCAGAAGAGTTTCCCTACAGTTTCTAAATCAAAACTCTTGACATAATTGTACTCATCTGAAAATTCATTTATGGTTCCATGCTTCAGTTTGATGATTTCTGCTGGATGTATTAATTAAGAAATCTTGAAAAAATCGCACTTTTTTCTTTATTAGACAATCGATAAGTTGGACATGGCCTCCCATCTCTTTCAATGATATTGAGCTAAGGCTCTTCAGAAAGTCCACCATAACTAAAGGTACTTGCAGTCCCTGATAGGCATCTTACGGGGTCGTCAGCTTTCCACTTACGAACTCTCTTCAGCCCTTCTGTGAAAAACAATCAATCATGTTTAAATGTTCCATGATTCTGCATTCCTCTTGTTGATCTAGTAGACTTAAAGCAGCCGGCAAAAGGATTTTGAAGTTTCGTTTTTCTGAAAGGTCAGTCAATTGCAAACTTGCAACTTCTAAGTAGATCATCTCAGAAGTATTCGTTAAGTAGTTCGCACCTACGATCGGTACCTAAATATTGCTGGTAATTTTTGGCTTGTTTTCCTTCGTAGTTTCTTTGCTTCTTTCTGATTTATGTCGCTTCTGAGGTATTGATGTTACTTTAGTTGTTTTTTTGGTTGTTTCGATAGCATTAAAGTTAAACGTAATTATTTTGTAACTATTTTCGATTTTTAATTTAAAATCAACTGATTTTAAACTAATTTAACACTTACAAGAAAAAAACCGACCTGTAATGATGGAAATTTTAGATGGTCCAGACTTACAAAAATCAATATAACTTAATGTTCATCTTTCTCCCACCCAGATGGAAGATTGATACTTTAAATATTTTAAAACGTCGGGTTATTTATTCAATTTAAAATTTAAATAAGTAAATTTAAAATTAAATTAATATATCATAAATAATATAACTAAAATATTTTTTTAAATAATTAAAATTATTTTGTAATTTAAATTTATTTGAATAATAAGACGTTTAGAAATAGAATTAATTTTATCAATTAAGAACGATGACTAGCTATGAAAGTTTTATGGAGCATTGTCCTAGTGACAATTCAAATTGTATTATCAACAAATGTTTTGAAAATCCAATTAGTGTTCTTAATAACTTAAATGATTCTAAATAGGCTACAATAATGTTTTATTAAATAAACAAAAATATTAAAAGGAAAAAGCGAGTCTTTCATATAACCTAATTAATTATTAAAATTGCTGACCATAAAAATCTGTTCTTTTCGTTTAATGTTTTGTACGATATATGATCTGTTAATTAGACAGTCAATATTTGTTAGCTTATTAATGCTTAACCAACTGAATAGCTTCAAAGTGTAAAAATTTAACAAACAAAATGGTTATTTACAATTCTTATAAGTAGATATTTCACTTTTGTTTGATATTTCTTCATGTTAATGACCTTTTTTCAATATTTAAAGTACCGTATTTATCGGACTATAAACTGCGGCTTATATGAAAAAAAAGTATGAAAATTAAAATAAAATTGGTTAGACTTATACGCGTGCGCTACTTATATAAAAATAAAAACATCAATATATAAAAACAAAACCAATAATTTTATTTTAAGATTATTCGATTTCCTCGAATCCATCAAAATCTTCATCACCTATTATTTCAAATGTTTCGAAAATGTTCAAAAATTCCGTTTGGATTTCTTGTAAATCTTTATCCTCACTTCCAGTTTCAATTTCTGAATCATCATCACCTTCGATATTTTCATCATAAGTTTGAATCCCTGCTTTCTTAAATCCATTTTTAATACACTTTGGTGTAACTTCTTCCCAGCATTTAACAATCCAATCGCATATTTCTGAATATGTCACTCTTTTGATTTTCCCCGTTTTGTTGTAAATGTGACAACCATTGATAATCTAATTTTCCCAATGTATCTTTAGCTTAGATTTGAACGATTTGTATGCGACTTATAGGCTTGTGCGATTTAAACGCTGTTGAATTTAATTTTCAAAATTTAAAAAAAATGGGATTCGACTTATTTGCGAGTGCGACTTATAGTCCGATAAATACGGTAAATAAAATCGGCTTTCAGACACGTTGAATGTTGGGCCTATTGTGGATCAACCGATGATAGATGAGATTATAGAAGTAGCACGTTCTCCACCCTGTTAAAATCGACAGATATAACTCAAATTATCGTAAATATTACAACAACTTGTAATACTATCATTCCTAGGAAAGACTAATGTTACTCTTTCCACTTCGTATGTTGCTCTTTCAGTAGATCATAGGGAGCATTACATTGTGATAATTCAAGTAAGCACCAGCATAATTTTACAAAAGAACTAAGCAATCTTACACGAACTAAACAATCTATAACTATGGTCTGAATAATGGTTCTCATATTTAATTGGAAACATTGTCATAGATATCATCTTACAAGTATTACCGCATCTTGAATATTATGTTTGTGGATGAATATTTCGTGTTTAGTGTTTGAAAATTTCGGACCAAGACGAAAGTTGTGGAGGAGTTCAAGCTTCACAAATTTCAACTAATTATATTGCAATCATAATTTTTGTACTTAAAGTTACAAGATTTTGAATCCAGACGAATTCCTAAATAGGAGTTCACTCATAGTGAAGCTTATCTCTAAAAAATGCATAAAAGATTTTAAAAAGTCTCGTAGTTACGACATATAATTGCGCAAGTCTTCCTATGGATCCATCCAAGAAAAGTATTATCAATATTTTCAATCAATATTCATGGAATCAGAATATCATTAATCTACGAATAGAATTTATACTGATTCCAATGAACAGTGATATCCATTAATAAATGTTTGAACATCGGTAATTATCTCAAATACTGTCTCAAATTCACTAGATTCATTAATAAATATCGAATTAAGTGTAAAAATAACTGTACATGAGTTGATAATTCGCTCAGATAGTAATCTATGTAATAGCACAATCTGGCGGGGGCAATTGCGAATCTTTGTCCCGAAACAGGATTGGAGGCATTATTGGAATATTCATACTCGTTTATCATAGAAATTGAGTCTATGAAGTCAGACATTTGGCCATAGTATTCTCTACAATGGAGCGCCATCGATTGCATATAAGTTTCTTTGGTATCATCAATACTGGCAAAATTGGCAATATTTTGAACACATTTTGCCACCTACAAAGAAGCGGATCAATATAAATAATAAAAAATTTATCTATAATAAAATTAACACTAATTATATTCTATATGTAAAATATTATAATAAGGTTTATCATAACAAACCCAAGTAATCTTATTAATGTATTTTTTGTTAGAAAATAAAAATTATAACAACATACAGAAAACCAAAGGATTTTATGCAATCAAAGTGTATTTGTTTAGATATGTAATAAAGGCAAACAAATTTATATTTAAATAAATAAAACCAAAGGATTTTATTTATTTAATTAAATACGCGATAAAGGCGTGATTGACTGCCTCTGGTTGGTTGATATTTCTGTCCTATTATTATATAGCACATGACATATTTCATTATTTATTTCTACAATTGACTGATTTTCAACGCAGGGTTATTTCTTTCTTTAAGAAGTAACACCCTACTTGGGACTTACAAAAGTGCACCGAAGTTCTTCCCAAGTTTTTCGCTGATATTACTGAAAAGCAGTTTTATGCTGAGTGTAATAAACTGAGGAATATTGGTGTGGCCACTGCCCAAATGCATAAGAAAGGAACATGTAGAAAACGAAAACTTTATTCTTCAGTTCAAAAGCCGTGCTCAGAATGGTAGTTACTTCAGAGAACAGTCCTCGTCGTCAGCACAGCAATCAACGACAAATCACATCTGCATTGCATATTCCATATGGATCAATGTTCAATATTTTAAAGGAAAGTCGCTTGAAATGTTATCACAAAATCAAATATCATAAACAAAACCGGGTTTCCAAATCAACAGAACTTATCAATCGATATGGAGTTGAAGGAAGGTGGAAAATTGCCTGGTTCTAAGATTAGACTATCTTCAACATAACGACTTCTTTAAACAGATAGAATGAACGCCTCTATCAAGCAGTCGAATTGAAAACTGAGATACCTGAACATGAGCTTGAGGTGGAAGTTGATAAACAACAACCCTCAAAAATGGCCTATGCCAGTGTATCTTGACATGGAAAAACAGAGTTACGTTTCCTCGAGGGATTCGCTGAAGGTCAATATAATGTGGTTTCTTTAAAACGAAAGAAGAAAACCATCAACCAAACTGTATATCGCGATGAGATGTGTCCATTGATGTTTAGGTATTTCAGTGATGTAATGAGCGCTGAAGAATGGATTTGGCAATAAGACGGGGCAAAACAACATACGACTACGGCTACAGTTAACTGGTTAGAGAAGAACAAACCTTAGTTCATCAGGCCTTCTGAGTGACCATCGAATAGTCCCAACCTGAATGTTATGTATTATAGCATCTGGGGAATTTTCCTTCAACACTTGCAAGCAATATGCAGCGATATAACCACGGTTGATGAACTTAAAAGTGCTTTACTACTCACATGGCAGAAAATCGAAATAGAAGTAATTCTCAAGTCCCCAGCTTCCTCGAGTTCACGTCTTCGAAAGAGTTACAACAATGACGCAGGATATTTTGAACACCTCTGAACAGCAAGCGCATTTATGTAAATATATATTTGTTTGACTTTATAATGTCTTTAATTAAATATACTTTGGTTTCATAAAATCCTTTGGTTTTCTACTGGGTACCCTGTAGTACAATATAAAAATAATTCAGCACGGTTTTAATGTCTCAAAATCATTGGCGCAAATCACTTCAGTGGTCAAACATTTCAATCGTACTTTATTTTACAAATATTTAAGTAATTATTCACATAATTTTCTATTTTAATATCACTTTAATTGACTTTCTTCATCTTTAAAAACAACCAAAAGTCATATGTCTCTGTGTTTCTAAATGGTTTTTAAATGATTGAGTTTTTTTTAATATTATTTCTTTCCATTTCTTAGCCAAGAGCAACCAATTAAAATACTGGTTTTTGATCACGAATCTTACGTTTTATATACTATATGAAACCAATATCAGAGGTTACTTATAAAACAGTAACCTCGACATTCTGTTGTCAGTTTGTTACTTCCTGACATGGTTTGTTAAAAATTCTGTGATCTTTAATGATAAATTTAAAAAACTGGAAAATTTGAGATTAACTATTAATTAAGCATTTGCGTATATATATATACGCCTTGTTTCGTCTTGTTTACCAACCGCTGTTAATGAAATATATCTACTGAATTGATCGATGATTGCGACAATGTAATTTTTCTTTCTCCATGTCTCTTTTAGTGGTCCACAAATATCGATA